>CM060868.1:27662890-27794303 GCA_030737845.1 Acorus calamus | reverse complement strand
ATTTGGATTTTCCTTTTTTAAAAAAAATAAAATGATTTAAATCCGTGTAAACATCCGTACAATACACATATACACGTTTTTAGATGTATAGATACGTGCTTTGAATTTTTTAGCAGTTGGGGAATGATTTATTTTAGAAATCACTTTTGATTTTTTTTTTAAAAAATGAATCAATTTAAATATGTGTAAAACAACGGTACAATACACGTATTTTGACATATGCTAACACGGTGCTTTTTTTATATGTAAAATATATTTGATGGAAAATGTTACCCTTAATTCATTTTAAGTCCAAAATTGTAGATTACACATATTTTTTTATACATAATGTGAAATATATATGCTTCAATTAATTGAATGATACCATTTATATAAATTGTAAATCCATTTTACAAGATATATATCTTTTTACAATGAGTGGAGGGGATTAATGATGTATACAGAATTTCATCTGGGAAAGTAAAAAACCTTAAGGTAGTGTTCGATAATACGATTGCAAAATTGATTTTTTGCAATCGCTGGATTTAAAACTGATTATGCAAGAAGTTACCTCCTTTCAGCTTTCTCAAATCGCGGCTTTTTGGACACTATTTGTCTAAAATCTGTTTGTAGGAAGTTGCGATTGTAAAATTGTTTGGTTGTACGATTGCAGAACCAGTTTCCTACAATCGTAAAAGCTGCACAATCGTGCAACCAAACGCTGCCACTTGTGTAATAGAGCTCAAAATTGATGGGTTGATTTGGCAAATGGACAAAAAAATTGAGACAAGTTAGCATGGTTTTTTGGTTTTTTTACTTAAGGGAACAGAGAAGTGACTTCTGATAATTATCCGGTTGTAGCTATTTAAATATATCTGGTTGTAACTATTTTTTAATTTAAAAATATTATTAGATTGTAGTATTAAAATTCAATATTATTTTATATAAAAAAATTTAAATTCCTCCGTCGTATCCTTGGGTTTCCTTAATATGCCTATCCTTGGGTAATTATCTATGACATAATATTTAGGGGCTGTTTGGTAGCACTTATTTTCAGTGCTTATTCAGTTGAAAGCTGAAAATCAGTGATAAGCTTGTTTGGTTATACTTGAAAGAAGCACTGAATGACATCCTCTTTCAGACATTTTCGGCCACAAAAATTTAGCCCACGATACCTATTTTTTTTCTGACAAACGCAATAAGACATTTTATCCGCCTATGAAAAGACGAGATTGCCCTCGTTAAATCATAGTATTTACATAGGGTATATAAACCCTATTTCACTGTAATCGACCCTCTCTCTCCTTCTACTTTCTGGGCCGACTTCCCCATTTGAACCCACGATGGAACCCTAACAAAGGAACCCTAATATAATTTGCTCGAGCTAAGGTTTGATCTTCGCCGAAAACCTCTTATCACGGACGACTAAACGGCCATGGTGTTCGTCGACTGATCTGCCGCCTCCAGGACCGTACATGAGGATACACTCTGGTTTTCCCTCTGAACGTCTCCAACAAACCCTCGACGTTCTGATCTGCTTTTTTTGCTTCTTTGGATCTCCTCCCCAGCCAACTATCTAGGTAAAACTCAATCCTTATCTCATCCGTTCATGTATTTCTGTAGATCTGTTGTGAACTAAAATCCCTTTAAGGTTTTATGGAAATGAATGTTTAGGGAGAAGGCTTTTACGTTTGTGTCTTTTGAACAGTTTATTGGGTTGAGTTTTTTAGCATTTTTTTTTTGTAGAAGATCAGGTCAAGCTTTGGTTTTTTTTTAATCTTTGGTTGTTGCATGTTTGTTTTGATTTTGTGGGGGTTTTTGGGAGGTGGGTTTTTATTTTTTGGGGGTTTGATGTTCATGCTTTTGGGTATTGCATACTGGGAGCTCCAACAAATATAGTTTTCTTGACAATGTATCTATCTATTTGACCCCTTAAGACTGCAGAAAAAAATTTCCATGAGCCACTCTATATCTTCCGGTATAAAAGGTTGATCTTTTATCGTCATGTCATAAAATCTAACTCAAGCTACAAATTTGTGGTTCTGCAATAGTAGAAATTTTTTACCAATTTAAAGAAGCTTTCAAATGTCCTACTGTTGGCTTTTGTGTTGAAATGGACTTTATGCATTGGGAAAATGACCCAACAAACAATGCATCTGGGAGTCACAGAGTGCCCAATTAATAAACCAAGACAGCTAGATGGGTAATGTTAATTTCATAGGTGTTTCCATGTTTATAAAAATCCTATACCCAATGTACTTGCATTTCAATCAGGATTATGAATTATTGAAACCCAATCTTTAGTATTTATGTTAGATGGAACCAGTCCAATGTGATTAAAAATGCATGTTTATCAATTGCTGTGAAGTGTGGCTTCTTCTTATTATTTATGACCCTTCACATGGCCCTTGATCAATTGCATGTAATTCTATCCAATTTCTGTTATTTGATTTTCTATGCTGGTTCCTATGACGAATTTTTGAATTGAAGGTGGGAGAAAAGATCAATGGGTGTGAGCAATATGTGATTTATATTATTTGAATTACATTCTTTGTATTTGCTCCATGAAAAACAGTTTTTTTTTGTTCAATCCATAGGGTTGGTGGCTCTCCAATTGGACATTCAGGTCATTCTCCAATTGGACATTCCTTAAAGTTGAGATAACTTAGAAATGAATAACCTTCGTAAATAGAGAATCAACAATCTAGCTTTATCAATGATAGGAGTATCCAAAGAAACCTACAGGGATTGTGTTTTTCTCAGAGAGCCCCTTAGGTTGTAGGCTCTGATTGGGTTGTTTTCCAGTTGAAAATTCAAACCAAACACTTTTTGTATGTAGGCGTTGGTCTGGAGAGCATCCAACAGGGTCTGAATAACAGGAATTGAAAGCCCCACCCATGATGATTGTAATAATGAAGATATAAATGTTTTTTTTTTCCTCTTTCAAGTTATCATTTTATTCAATGCCAAACACTTATTTAAGCAAACATACATCCCTGGTTTCCCTCATAAACCTGTCAATCCATTTTTAAACTTCATTTTTATCTACACAAGTGGGATCTTGCCCAAGTGCTTCAAACCTGTTTTTTTTTTAACTAGACAGTGGCAGGACCCAGATGGATTTTTTTAAATTTGTGAAAACAGGATGAAGAAATCAATGGATGAACCTTAAAAATATTCTTAAAAAGTGATGTAAATTGACCCCACTAAACACAGTTTCTGATTGAAAAATAAAAAGGTGAATTTTTTTCAGTTCACATGCAACATTATCTCCTCCCAAACACACTGTGAGGGCCACACCCTTTTCAAGCAAATCGGCCCTCACAGGGTCGTAGGTGAGACACCCTAGTTCAGGTCATTGATTATCAATTATAAATAAAAGAAATAAAAAAAGGGTTCAACTTTTCTTCACCTCCAACTTTCCCTTATTTTAGTCTCCTTTGCTTGTCCTCTTTATCTTTCAAACAAGTTCAGTACCTGATGTTTGCTTACATGTTTTTGTTTATTATAATAGTAAATGCCATCTATACAAGTAAAAGACCCTTGTTAGCTATCATACCTTTAAATTACTATCAGAATCCATGTTATCAACTTCTGCTTTAAACATAGCTATCATACCTTGTTAGCTTAAATTAAAAAATCAGCAAGAATTATTACATGATTATTTGAAATGCAAAAGCTAATTATAATAATAAATTAGACAAAAACATTTCACCCTGCTCAATGTACTCAAACATGAGTCTTTCTTCATTCATTCCATTAATAAAACTGAACAGAACACTCAGTAAAGGAGTTGCATGAGAGCTGAAACCATGCAAACAAACAATAGGGGATATAGTAATAAAAAGGAAGGTTGGTTTTAAAAGTTTGCTTCCCCTTCAGAAACTGTGGCCTCTCTCCATCCCTTTATGTGGAGAGAGCAGTTCAAAAAAAAATATCAAAGAAAAATGTGATTACTAAAACAGTCACATGTGACTACTGTTTTTTTGTATGCACAAGGCAAAGGATATAGCTTGCCTTCCCAAACCCTTCCTCAGGGAAATGGCCACTCCCCATCTGTGTTGATGTGTGCTGCCCATCTTATAAGTATTCACAACCTCCCCTCCCCACTCTATCATGGATGCACAATACATAATACTCAAATGTACAGAGTACTTTTAAGAGATTTACTTCCCAAAGTTTCTAATGGCAAGTTTATATGTGAACATATGGTTGGTTTCAGTTTATAAAATAATAGATTTGAGCTTGTTCTTACATTATAATTCTTAGTACATCTCCATAATTTGAAGCATTATATCATAATGTAGCATTTCTTAATAGTTCTAAAAGTTTTTTATATCAGATGGTAGGTATGGTGGATTTATCAAATTTAGGCATGCTTGACACTACACGTATTGGAACCGACACGTTCTTCCATGTCACACAAGTTAGGAGGAATTTTTTTTTGTGAACCATGTGCTACTGCTATTAAGAGAGAATTTCTTCATTACCAAAGTGTAGGTAATGCTGATCTGTATGCTATAGGAATTTTCTTGGCCATCATTTTGTTAAAAATCACCTCTGCATGCACTTGTCCTTTGAATACTGAACTTTTGTCTTCTTATCTGTAATTGTTGTGATATAAATAGTTGTTCAGAACATTAGACTATGACCCCATACACCAACTCATTTGACTGATATTATAAGAATTTGATTATTTTACTCTATGTATGTGCAATGATGGCCCTGAGTGGTAAGTCATAGACAGTTCACACTGATGAATTGTTATTTCTATATCCCTATATATTGTGAAAGATGGAACAATTGTAGATTAATTTATTGTCATTCATGTAATCAGGAACACCCACAGTGCTTTCATATGGGTTGATGAATTGCGTCGGGCGCGCGGACCTGATTATTTTCCTGTGCCAGTTCAGAAGAAGGTGGAGAAGGCCGTCTCAGTTGCACGCTCCACAGGGTTACTCATCTTTGGATGTTGTTCATGCTTATGTATTATATTAATGGTCTTTGTGATCTTTTTTTTGCTTGTACTCCTGACCATCAAATGATTGTAGAATTTGGATCTGTGCAACTCTAGTACAATGTTTGTGTGAACTCAGGTTTTATGTTTGATGATCAATAGGGAATCCTTTTTTTATCAGCTAATAGAATAAATAGGGTTCAACTTTCAAATTTTAAATTTTTATGTGATTAATATGACTAAAAAAAATATACAAAATATTTACCGCATCATAAAAATCAGCTAAGAGGGTTCATTTTTTTCCCATGTAATCTGTATAGGCTCGTGATTATGTTCTAACAAGTCTTCAAAGTGCAATATCTCATAAGATAATAAATAGACATATACTTGGGTATCTTTTTTAAATAAATAGAAAACAAAAGGCAAATAATCATGTTTTCAACCAAACATCAAATTACATTCAGCACTTATTAAATGGACCAAAACACCCTTAGCATAAGCTATACTGAAAGTACAGAACCAAACACACTTATTTTCATAAGTGCTTATAATTTTCACTGAACCAAACACTATTTTCTTCTGAACATCTTATAACTTATCAGGACTTATATAATCTGCACTTATGAATCATGACTTAAAATCAGCTTTCCGCTGAACCAAACGGCCCCTTAATGTTGTTACTCAAAACGAGGCTCACGTAGAGATAAAATTTAAGGTGGCCTTTAATAAGTTATATTCAATTTTTGAAATGCACAATTTTATTTAGGGAAAATTTTCAAATGAACCCTAATTATATAAATAATGTTAAAGATAATATTTCTCAAAAATTATTTGTGTAAGTGATCTTCTATCTTTTTTTTTTCCATTTAACTATGCCACATCAGCACCACCTCACAATTCTATTTTTTCCTTTATTTAATGACCCATTTAAGAAAGAAATATTATGAGTCATGCATGCATGTGGGGCTCATACAATAAATTACTCTAATCTTATTGAATTCTTATTTTCTCTCAAAATTAATTTAAAATATTTTACATATCATTTTCATCATCCCCATTACTTAAGGATCATGCTTTTTTTTGTTTACTTGAATTTTTTTGAAACAAATAAATCAAATAAGATTTTTTGGAACAAAAATATAGATATAAGGGTATAGTGGTCAATTTGGGTTTCATAATTATTAAAAATTGTTTTTAGGTAGAATTTTAGAGAATGACCGATTTAGCTATTTCTAAATTTCAGAAATTTCTTTGGGAAATGGTCAGTTATGGGGGGATTGGAAGGGGTTTAATGATTGGGAACATAAATATAAAAAAAATCTATTTGGGGTATGTTATTATTGCTATTATAAATGTTTTGAGAAAGTCATTTAAAAAAAAAAACTTAAGGGATGAGGTGGTGGTGACATGGCATGATTAAATGGTAAAAAAAAAAGTAAAAAAGAAAAAAAAAGAGGAGAGTCATTTTTAAAAATAATTTTTGGCAAATGGTGGTTACTTTTAACATTAATTATATAATTGAAAAAATGACTAAAAAAGTCTCCCAAAAGTTAGAAATACCCGAATCAGCCACTTTTTAAAACTATACCTAAAAAAGTTTTATTTTACAATTTGGGAAACACAAAAGACTAATATATCCTCATGCAATTAAATACTTAATACATTCCACATCTCTTAACTTTGTTAAAATATTTAACCCTCTTAATTTTATTAATAGATTTCACACATTTTCATGTAGATCAATTTTTTTATTATAAATTCTTTGTGATTATGTGGATTTTGTGAAATATGAACCAATATAATTTGAGTTTTTTTTATGATTAACTCTATTAAATATTGATGTTTTTTTTTTTAAAATGGATATGTACTAATGATATCATAAAAATATGTAAATAGCTAAAAAAAATGTGAATAAAAATTTAGAATACTAAAATATCATCTATTGCATTGGGGCACAACAGACATTTAAATTACATATTAAGATTATACACAATGAAAAATGAAAAATAATATTATGTAAGATATATATAAGAAACACACAGTATGATATATATATAATAACAAAACCTCATGATTGATTTTCTTCATGTTTAGAAATATTGTTGTTTTGTAAGAAAAATAAGTTTTTAGTGTGAAATAAAGAGAGATATTAAAGATTCAATTATATAATGGCAGATTAGTCTTTTGAGTTTTTAAAATTGTGAAATGAGACTTTTTTAAGTATAATTTAAAAAAAAATGACTGATTTGAGTATTTCAAACTATTAGAAGATTTTTTTGATCATTTTTCCTATATAATTTAGGTTAATTTGAAAATTTTCCCTTTTATTTAATAAGTAATTACGTAATCTATTATTCCATATATGGATTCCACTTTAATGTTAAGACAAAAAAAAATCAAATCAAAATTTAAAACAAATCATATCTGTTCAAACCGTTTATTTCGTACCCCTATGATTCGGGCCGTACCGCCAAAAATCGAAAGTCCGAACGTCGGCCCGCGGGCTGGCCCGTTCAAGTCATCGTTTAGTAGGAACTATAAAATGCACAAGGAACCGAACGAATAAACCGTTCCACTGATCGAAAAAGGAAAAAAAAAAAAAAATCAGAGCATGTGAAGGTATTGATCAAGAAACCCTAATCCACGAAACCCTTTTCATCTTCAGTTGATTGGTTTCTCTCATTATCAAATTTTATTGGATTTCCCCCTTTTTAATCTCCTTTGTTTTGTTTTCTTTCAATTTTTAGGGTTTTTGGTCTTTTTTTTTCTTTTGAAATAAGGGTCTGGGTTCCACCAATATATGGCAAAAGAAAAATATAAAAAAGATTTTTTTAAAAAAGTTCTCATCCTTGTTTTAGACTTTTTTTAATGCAAGTGGTGTAATTTTATTTTATTATTATTTTTTTGAATTTCTGAATTGGCTTTTAAGGGTTCTTGGTCATTTTTTTTTCTTTTGAAATAGCGGTTTTGGTGTCCACCAATATATGCTAAAAGAAAATCAGAGAAGGAAAAAAAATTTGAGTTCTCATCTTTGTTTTAGACTATTTATCACAATGGGTTTTATTTCTTTTCTATATATTTTTTTTGAATTTCTGAATCTTTGATTGGGTTTGTTTTTATAGCTTATTAATTTTGGCATATTTTATTGTTTTGAAGAAATTGATTCATTAGTTTTGGGTAGATGAAATGTAAGTTTCATTTTTATTTTGGGGAGTGAAAAGTTGTGATTTTTACACACAACTGAAGGTATCTGATATCTGTTAAAAAAAGGCTGGTTTTTGTGCTTTGTTTGGACATCCTTTGATAGAAATAATTGTCTTTAATCAAAAGATAATAATTTGGTAATCAGAATCTGATAATGCCTCTGTT
The DNA here is from genome assembly GCA_030737845.1 of Acorus calamus. Classification (NCBI taxonomy): domain Eukaryota; kingdom Viridiplantae; phylum Streptophyta; class Magnoliopsida; order Acorales; family Acoraceae; genus Acorus; species Acorus calamus. The sequence goes on along the minus strand of CM060868.1, from coordinate 27,785,995 downwards.
GTCTTCAAATTTGATTTTGTGACTTGTGATGTGTGATTTTTCTCTTGAGTGGGAGTGGAGCTGGAATTTTATAGTCATGTTTGACAATTTTGGCAATTGGATGCCTCTTGTGTCTATTGGCCTAATATACATTCATAGCTAATTTAATTATCTTCGTATTTTAATCGTACTTATTCTTGTATCATTTATGAATATACACTTACCGTAAATGAATCCCTTGCAAAATATTTATCATACACAAACTTTGTCACTGTGGTTGATTTTGGTTTCGTTTTGTTCTTTTTTTTTGTTCATATTTAACAGGAGTGGACAGGTGTCTTTTAATTGATTTTATCCATTATATTATATATAAATTATACGTCTATCAAAATGTCGAGCCTGGTGGCGAAAAGATCATCTCTCACGCCAAAGGCCCTCCTCCACCAAAAATATGGTAGCAAGGCATGTTATAAGATTGAAGAGGTGCAGGAATCCATTGATAGCAGCTTCCCTGGATTGGCTCTCCCACAACAGGTTCGCTGTCGTTATCGTTGCTGTTTGGAGCTTCCTGAATTGACCTTTGTTTCGGATGCTTTTATGAGGAAGAAGGACGCAGAACAGGCTGCTGCCCAGATGGCTGTAGAAAAGGTTTCTTTCATCATTTTAATCTTGTTTTGTTTCTGAGAATTATTTAAGTTTGGCTGTTCATCTCACTCGTTGAGGAAAAAAAAAGAAAAGAAAAGAGAAGCAGATTTCCAAACTGTATATCATCAGATCATGTGCCATGGATGTGGAAGCATGCTTCATGAGTTTTAGATCTGGATATTTTTTTTGAAAAAATAAGGTTCTAATATTCTGTAGGGGTATTATAATCACACCATCAAAATTATGGATTCATTTTCTAGCATAGTCTATACCTCCCCCGCCCTATACTTTTTTGGAAATTGTTGTGTTCACCAGATTTTACTAAATTGGTGCACAAGGATGCAAAGAGAAAAAAAGAGAGAAGGGTATCAAACTGATTCTGTTTATGCAAAGTTTTCAGGTAATCGGTTTCAAATGGGTTTTTTATATTTTTGCTTTTGGTTTCAGATTTTGTTTTTTATGTGTTGGTCAACAGTACTACTACATACGGAAAACTGGTTGGGAGTGGTTAAAATTGGTTGAGAGCAGCTGTTATGAAAAAGCTTTTTCTAAAATTGGTTCCAAGATAGGAAGGCCAAACTAGATCGGCTATCCCTAGTCCCTACAAACATAGACAGCATTGCATTACTTCACGCAGAACCCCCATCCCCACAGTGACTATTTTTACCATCAGAATATGTTTGCCCCAGTCACGAAGATAGCAAGCCACATTAGTCCATGTGTGTTTTTCCTGGTAGACAACTCTTTTTTGTTGAATAGTTACTTGTTTCTAGAAAGCCACAAAGGCCAGCACACAGCATGGAGCAGTGGAGGGCTCAATTTATCCCTTTGGTTGTTATCACCCTTTTTCTTATGGGCTCCTTACATTGAAACATATGCTTAAGAGAATTTAAACACCATGCATTTGGAGAATAGATGTTTCCCATCAATAGTTTGATGCAAACAGACGGTTTGGTTACATCCATATATTCTTAACCAGTTGCTTTTCTTATTGTGCAGCTCGGTATTCAGGCAAAAACAGATGACCTCACACCAGATGAAGCATGGGATGAATTAGTTGCTCGTATTTCTTACTTATTTTCAGCGAAGGTACATTACCTATCAAAATCATTGTCTTTAGCTTTTATATGTGATAATAAATACTCATATAATGAGCATCATCTCAATTGCCAATTTATTGTTCTTTGAAAAATACATCTGATTAATGAGAGGTATAATATGCTTTTTTTCACAGTAGTATGACACTGTTGTGGCCATTTTTCTAAACAGTGGTATTTCTCATTCTTTTTTCACTGAATACATCAGTTTTGTGTTTTTGCCTAAAATCTAATAGGTGAAAGTAAGTAAATATTGAATATTGTTTATAAAATGAAATGCCTCATGTGATGGAGTCCCCCCCCCCCCCCCCCGTGTTTTGCAATTAAATATGATTTTTGCATGCTTTGGTGGGATATATATCAAGATAATACATTATTTCTTTCTTTCACTGAGATTTTAATTTGTTCTCTGATGTTTCTTCGAATCTCTTTCTTTGTTATGAGTGAAGTTCCTTTCATCAGCTCATCCATTAGTTGGTCACTTCAGAGAAGCAATTCAGAGAGAGGGTATGGTTCCCATTTCCATAATTGCTGCATGTGATGCGAAGACCAATAATCTGTGCAAATTGATTGATCCAAAGGGAGAATCAGATCCTCTATCAGTTGTAATACTTATTCTGAAGGCTGCAAGACAGTGTGTGTCTGTTTGTATTTCTGGTGACCTCTGGATAAAGAATCAGAATCCATTTTTTCCTGTGATGCCGGTTATCCAGTCAGAACCAACAAACAGTGTACTGGTTGAAGCCATACGTATTCCTTGCTCATATGAAGGTTCTATTGAAACTCTGAATCTTAATATTGTCCCTAACAAGTATTACATGGATGAAATTGGTCGATCCCTTGGTGTTTGCGATGCTTCATTGGTTCTTATGTCAAGGTATTAAATACCTTAATTGAATTCATAAAAAGATATTGTGTCTATCCTTTTCCTTGAGCCTTTCATGACTCTTCTGAGTATCATTTACTGGAAGTTTGTCTTTTCTTTTCTGCAGGACCATTGGCAAAGCGTCATCTGAGATGAGATTATATTTTTCTGCTTTAGGAGTTCCATTTCTGGCTCGAGATTCCTCATTAGAGTTTCTAGTAAATGCTCAAGAACACGCCGAGCCAATTTTTAATGAAAGAGCATCATGTATTTCTGGTCAAAATATCTATGGAGATGCAATCTTGGCTAATGTTGGATACACATGGAGATCTCCTGACCTGTTACATGAAGACGTCTCTCTGGGGACCTATTACAGGTCTGACTGTGATTTAAGTGTTTGGTCTTTTTACTTTTCATTCCATAGATAATTATGGGCATTGCAAAAAGTTAGCTTTATCAATTAAATATAGAAAAAAATGTATAATTTTTGTGAGACTTCTCATCGCAATTTGTATCCTTAAGAGTACACCTTTTTTTCCTCGTCACTCACAACTTAACGATTTTCTTTTATGCAATTTATGTTGTATCCAATCATGTTAAATCAAGCAACAAAAGAGTTGTGCGATTCATATCTCCCCGCAATTAGTATCCTCAAAGTGCAACTTTTACGATTCCCATGAGTGCAATGAAAATGTTTTGGTAAATCCACTAAGCATGCAATGTTTTTTAGATGCTTACTAGCACTTTTAGTTTAATGATGAATTGATGATACGTTATTATAATATATTTGCTGTTTTCTTTCTTTGTTTTTTTTTTGTGGGTGGGGTGGGGTATTAGAGGTATCCCAAACCCTTTTAGGAAGTTACCCTGTGTATACCAGGGTAATTATGCTGTATCTGTTGCTACATGCATAGTTGTAAAAAGAGTGTGTTTCACATACGCACTCACATATGCTGATTTTGTAAAAAATAGTAAATCTCATCTAATGAGATATATGCTTTAATGAAATGTGAATATCACTCTATAATGAATTAAATGGACCTCATCTAAGGAGGTATATACCTCGGTGGATGGCTATGGAGGTAACTGTTCAAGAGTGTCCGTGCTGACTGCGTGCAACAACGCTCTTGTTTTTTATATTAAGCTATGTTATTTCAGGATGTTGCTCAATAGACTGCCTGATGGAGGTTACAAGCTGTTGAGGGAGGCAATACTTGCTGCAGAATTGCCAACTGCTTTTACCACACGTCTTAATTGGAAAGGCCCCTCCCCTAGGGAACTTCTGTGCACATTTTGTCGTCAACATCGTTTATCAGAACCTGCTTTCTCATTGAAAAACTCAACTGACATTGTATCTTCGGAACATAAGTCGATGACACTAAAATTGTGTGACAGTGTCAAGTCACTAAAGTCTGTTAAGGAATATGAATTTCGAAGTGATGCGGTCCCTGATTCTTCCAATGCACAATCTGGCATGGCTGGAAATTTTAGGTGTGAAGTTTGCATTTTGTCGAAGGGAAATGATGTAATATTAGAGTACATTCCAGAAGAATCCTACAGGAAACAGAATGATGCCATCCAAAATGCCTCTCTAAAGGTTCTCATGTGGTTAAATGAATATTTCAAGAAGCCAGTTACTCCTATGGGGACATTATCTTCTTGCGGATATGTTCAGGGCATTCATATTAATCAACAAAAATTTTGTCGAGTATTTGAGTTGTGTTTATCCATACATGGGTTTCAGAAAAGAAGTGCTCTGAGAAAATGCAGCTTGTCAGATCAAAGTTGTACACTTTATGATATTGAAGGTCCAGATTCAGGGGTGAGCCCATCACAGGGTTTTTTAGCTTGCATAAGTTATACCGTGGCTTTGGTTAGGGAAGGGGAAGACATGAAAGAACTTCTAGAAAGCAAGGATGAGTTTGAATTTGAGGTGGGGACTGGTGCTGTGACTCCCCAACTTGAAACATGTGTCACTCAGCTGTCCATCAATCAAAAAGCTCGATTTTCAGTAGCATTGCCGTCTAAGGACTTAATTTTAGCTGCTGCTGGTGGATCTGCAAAGTACTTTGCACAACTACTGAGTATGCTATTCTTTCTAGATTTTGTTTTAATGTCCATAATTGTTAAGGATGACCATGAACTGCTCTTTTTATTTGCAGGCTCTGATTCTTTTAATGAAAAATCATGCTATTTGGAGTACTCTGTAAAGTTGCTGGGGGTCACAGAACCATTGGAGGACAGGATGGAGCAAGCTCTTTTCAGTCCTTCTTTATCTAAACAGAGGGTTGAGTATGCGCTGCGGTATATCAGCGAGTCCCAAGCCACAACCTTGGTAAAATTTATAGCTTTGTATTTATTATTTCTCACTCCAAGCTTCTTGGGGTGAATTATGTTTACCTTTTGGCTTTTGCATGTGTACAGGTAGATTTTGGGTGCGGTTCGGGAAGCTTATTGGAATCTTTACTGGAGCATACAACTACTTTGCAAAAGATTGTTGGCGTTGATATATCAAGGAAGAGTCTCAATCGTGCTGCAAAGGTCTGACTTCTGACCTGTTTATGTCTCACTTGACAGATTTGCAGTTAATAATATTTTAAGCACATTTTTTATATGCATGTATCATGAGAAATGAGAGACCACTTCTCACGGTAGATGAAGTAAATCAATTATTATTCTGTGAAATGCTTTTTGGGAAATGTTAGATTACCATATTTTCTCAAATTTGATTCACCTCTGCTGATTTCCATTTTTTATCTTTTTTCTGACCTCTCCTTTCATGCATTATTCACATCCTCTTTTTTATGTTGCAGACAATTCATTCGAAACTAAGCATGAATGCTAATCATGGAATACAAAATGCAAGTATCAAATTTGCGGAGTTGTATTATGGATCCATCACTGACTTTGATCCTCGGCTGTATGCTTTTGATATCGGCACTTGTCTAGAGGTACTGAGCTTCTCTACCAATTCATCTGTAATGAATTTAGCTTTATTCACATGGTGATCTTTTTCACTAGAGAGTGTTTTGCATTCACTATAGAAAAAGTTTGACATGCCAGATCCAGTCATCTTTTAATTATGTAATTAAATTATTTCCAGCATTTTATGTTTTTTATTGTTTTGCGTTTAACAATTATATTCTTACAATTGCATGTTCTCGTTCATTTGCAAGTCCTTTTAATTGTCCAGAACCTGATTATATATATATATATAAATATATATATTTTCAGGGTCAAATTGCGGTTGAAATTTGGATTTCGTGGACATTGTAGTCAATTCTAAACTGCTGGGATGAAAGGCAGTGTATGTTGATTGTGTTATTTGATTATTAGAAATTCTTAATGTACAAACACTTGCAGACTTGTATTCACACATTAACTATGCTTATTCCCTTGCCTGCTTCAATTAGTTTTTGTTAACCTCAAGAGATGCACTTCCTTTAAGAGGATCATTCCCATAGACATTGCCTTACCTCTCGACTATGAATATGAGACATTCATCATCATGAACAATCAATAATAACATATTTTTTTGGTGGTAGATAATATAATTTTGAGCTAAAATGTCAATTTCTTTCAAATTCATGGGATCTAGGCATCATCTATGAAGCATGGACATTGACACGGGACATATATACAACACAATATGTACATGGTGAACTGACATGAAAAATACATGTTCATAAATAAATAAATTTTATATTATGATTATTAGGAGAAAAAAAGCATACATCTATAAACCATAATAAGTTGATATGATAATAGAAAAAAAATTATATTGTTCCATATAAATTCGTGTCCATGTCATGCCCATACCACGTCTAATTTATGTTCAAGAATGAGAATTATTTCTAATTTGGGACACTTAAGGTATCTGACACATGCCCAGGATGTGTCATGGCGCGTATCCTATGCATCCTAGGACATTATTTAACGCTCCCATACCTTTTTTAAAATTTGTTGAGCCTTGTAAATTTGAAATTAAGTCCTGATCACTGTGAGAGTGTGCAGGTAATTGAGCATATGAATGAAGACCAGGCTCATTTGTTCGGCGAAGTCGTGCTGGGATCTTTCCGCCCGCATCTCCTCATCGTCTCAACCCCCAACTACGAATACAATTCTATACTTCAAAAAGCTGCTTCGCCCGACAAAGAAGAAGACGCAGATGATAAACCTTCTCAAACCTCACAATGCAGATTCCGAAACTTCGATCACAAATTTGAGTGGACGAGGGAGCAGTTCAACCACTGGGCTTCCAACCTTGCCTCGAGGCACAATTACAGTGTTGAATTTGGTGGGGTTGGTGGGTCGGCTGAGGTGGAACCGGGCTTTGCTTCACAGATTGCCGTCTTCAGGAGAAGTACTTCACATCAAGCAGAGGATTGTATGATAAACCCCGAATCATCGGGCGTTTATGAACGTATATGGGAATGGAATAACAGGTGAAGATATTCTTTCTGATCCTTTTTTTTAACATAGCTGCAGATTATGATCTGAAATTGCTGTGATTATTTGAGTGGGAATCCCCTTTTTTGTGTGGTTTTCTTGCCATTTATCACACTGGTGAAATTTTTGGGGAGTGTAGGAGAAGACTAACTTGAAAAGATGTATGTAATTGTGTTGTATAACTGGTGATTGTAACTGGTCCATTTTCAACTGGATCAAGTAGGATTAACAATTATTTGGTTATCTTGTGTGCCTTTTTAAAAAAATTGTCATTAGAATTAGATTTTATATGTACATTAAGTAACTTCTATGATCAGTTTTAGGGTGCCGATATGATGATATGATCAGTCTGTTTTTTAGCTGCATTTGTACTATGATGTCACTATCGCAAATATATTCTCCACTATGCCAGTATGTATTATATTAGGAAATACATAAAAATATATTCGTTTTTTATATGAGCAATACTTCAGTTTCTATAAAAGAATGTTCATTATCAAAGTATATATTTAAAATAAAATCCAAAATGTTTTTGAGACGTGCAAGTGGGGCTGCAAAAAGAATTGACCATAACCCTAAATTTTAATGGCTAGTTTGTTGAATGAGTCATTTTGGTGGTTCATTCAAAAATCAAATGCTTACATTCAAATGGTCTATAATACTGTTTGATGCATATTGAATTATGACAAATATATTCCCAAAATTTTTAACATGTCTTTAAAAATATAAAAGCATATTATTATACCGTAATTGATGTAATTCTTTGTCTTACTTTTTTTAAATTCCTTTTAATATATTCATATTTTTTGCATCTTGATAATGTTTTTCCAACTTAAAATGAATGATATATTGGTGATCTTCGGCTAGTTAAAATTATTTTTTGAACCACAATAATTTTTTCTAAAAATATTATTATTTATTATATCCTAGAATTTATTACTTTTTCCGTTAATATCTTAATTTCTCAAAAAAATATAATCTTCATGGAAAATGATACATTCAACCCATTTGTAGTTTGTATATGTTTTGAATTATATACTTTAGCTAATGAAGTACACTTTTTTTAAAATGATATATTTTGATATATGGCATTAAGCATTTTCATACACGGGATTTAGTGTAAACACTCATTTATGTCATACTCCTAACACCCATTTTTTAATGCCTAAAGATTTCTGCACACATATATGAATAAATTAGTATGAATCTTCAATTATACGAATTGTTAATTTGTTATGATATGGTATCAATTGGCGTGAATTGATACAAAATTATGTTTTTTTCATACTTAAAAATGAGGGTTTTACAAGTTTTTGAATCCTTACAACTGTGTCTATGATATTTTATCACCCCACTCTCTTTTTAATTATTTATTCAATTGAATTATCCAACACCTAATCTTAACAGTTCAATTCAAATTCTAACAACAGTATTAGTGCTATTCAATTCAAATTAAATTAAATTAAATTATGTGTTTGATGATGCATTGAATAACTTGGATTATTAATTAGTATTAGTGCTACAACAACAACTACAAAAATAAAATAAAAAATAAGATGAGATGTGAGATAATTATTTGTTACTAATAATGTAAATATTTCACAAATCGAAATTAGATATATAAATATTACGAATGAAAAATAATACCTTTAAGAAGTTTTCCATTTCAGTATAAAATTAATAGTACTTTATTCTTTAAAAGAGTTTTGAGATTCAAAGAACCAAATTAAATAAAATTCAAAATATAACATCCCCATTCCTTCAATTTATATAAAACAAATTTTAAATATGTCACCCAAAACAAATTCAAATTGTACTAGTTTAAATGTTACTGGTTTTCCTTTTATTTTTTTGGGGGTATTTTAGGTTCTCCTTTGTGTATATATAAATAGAGCATTTGACTCCTATAAAACAATAGAAAATTTGTAATTCTTGTTTCATGCATATTGGTCATTTTTTTTCTAACAATCTTTGGTGTGTGCAACTTTGAAAGTATGTGTTTTTCCTGAAAAAATCTAATCACCAAAAAAAAAGGATCATTGTTACAAACAATTTTTATTTGCATTCCCACTTGCAGTCTTCCTTTGCTAATGAGATATATGATTAATTAGGTGATTGATGATTTTTTTAATTTTTTATTTGTGTATATGAGTATAAACAATTCATTGTGCCATAGATTTTATTTTATTTTATAAAAGTATGTACATTTAAAAAAAATCAACTAATTAACACTTAAAAAAAACATTAGTCTATCTAGCTTTCGGAAAAAAAACAAAATATTGTTTTAGTAGAAACTTGTTCCGCAAAAATTCAATATTCTATTTTAGTGGACCTTAATTTTGTTTAATTGTCCATCATCTTCAACCTATACAAATAATGTTTTATTTATTTATTTTCTCAAAGCATCTGTTTTTTAAATTTTCTTTGAAACTAATTATTTGAAAAGATTGTTTTTGTAGAAGCTGAATCAATCTAACAATTGGTGCTAAACAGGCCATTATATTTTTCTTGAGAAGTAGGACTTTATGGAACACTAATTTAAATTTGATTATGATCATGGATTAACCCACTTTAAACACTTTCAATTGCATGGATAATGTTTTGCTTCATGATTTACTGTGCCACCAGAATAATTGTTTCTTGTGTTCCAATATTTATCTTGAAAAAAAATTCTCTCACCAAGCTTTACACAAAATTATGTAATTTAATTATTAAGAACAATACAAATGGTTGGATGACAATAAATTTTTATTTTTAATATAAAATGAAACTATAACATTATTAGGAATTATAAGCTTTAAGACTAAATTAATTAAAATATATCTTCAGAAACTTTCTACTATTCTAATTAGCTTAAAATAAGATTTTACAGATATCTAGACCTTTTACAATCAATGGAATAATTTTTAAAATTCATATAAATACTGATGTGTAAGATCAGAAAGTTGAAGCTCAATTATAAATAAATCTCAGAATTTTGAATACATATTATGTTGGTGAGAAGAATATTCACCCCAACAAAACTCTAACAATATTGTAGATGATCATGAAACCTAAAATATATTTTGTAGCTGATAAAATCTACCTTGATTGAATAAGGAATAAGCATACCATCAATCAAGAATAAGGGACAATCACAATAAGAACAGGTGAATCCCACCTCGACATAAATGATCACTTCGACAGTAGGTAATCGCCCACCTTAGATCAAACCCTTAGCGGACTCCGAATGTTCGAAGGCAAGCGTCCAACCTCTTCAGGTCTGCTAAGTTGCACGAAGTCTTAAGCCTTGTATCAAGAATTGAATGTGATCAGCAGAAGAGGAGACCGAAGCCATGTGTATCCCGATAGCCTCAGTGAAATTACAAAGTCCATTAAAATACGCTGACACATTAGCATGAACGAGCTAGCTCAAGCCAGCTGTTGCCAGGCCGGTCATCAATTGACTTAGTCAAAACAAAACGAGCAGCTTACATGTCAATTGATCATTGATCTACGTGGAAGATTATCTCACGTTAGCCATACAATAGCAATAGAGGGGTGCCCCCTACGAGAGGTATGCACATCTTTTCTCGAAAACCCCGCTGATTTTCATATATTTTCTAGATTCTTGGAATCTCCTATTGACTTAAGTGTGGGAGGTTTATTAGCTGACAGTATAAGACCAGGAGAGAGAAACTGAAGAATGATGATCGTGAAGCCTGATCATCACTTCTTCCCGTATCTACTTTATGAGAGGTCAGATCAAGTCTAAATTTGACCCGATTGAGGAGATGACCTTTTATCCCTCCACATATTTTATACGGCAACTTTTTTAACAATCTATAAATAGCTTTGGTTTTCCTCCAATATCTTATATATTATCTTCAGTACTACTCGCAATCACTATTATTTGTTTTTATTTGTATTGAGTTAATTTGATCTTATAGCATGTTTGTTTGTCATGTGACTCATGTCTCCTGCATTTTCATGCAAATCAAGATCGATAAGTCATACTGATAAAATGAACTAATCTTATGTTTCATGTCTCCTGCATTTTCACCCATTAATGATGCCCTAGGAGTTGAGATTCATACCCTGTGTGAGAAACACATGATTTATTATTTTTTTATTATTTATTCTTATGATGCCCTAGGCTTTGAGATTTGTTGTTATTTATTATTCAAAACATTATACCATGCACCCTATGTACATAAAAGAACATACTTTAATAAGTGGAAAAATGATGAATTAAAGTTTTTATATTATCCAACTAGCTGCTTCAATTCATGCACACATTATTCGTTAGTATTAAGCTAGTATATATTAATTACAAATTAAACTACAAAAGACATATATTCAATTTATTCCAGTGTGTACATTTTTACTTCATTACAAACGTATACATTAAAAAAATTAAAACATGCTGAGTACCACAAAAAAGACTCTAAGAATGGATATTCCAAACATTTTCCTTAATATATTTGTGTTGATGTCATTTGATGCTTTCCTCTAGAAATCATTGTATTTGTAACACAGATAAAAATCATTTTAAGATTGCACCCACAAATTTATCGAGCAAAGCAATAAAATGTTACCTACAACTCCACATGCAATACAGTCCCTATGTGATTTGATTTATTAAAAGTAAATATTTCATTAAAAAATATATATAATTTTTTTATAAAAATATCATTGTTACACAGTCTTTTTTCAGCACCAAATAATAAAATAACATCAAACACAATAATCAATGATATTTATTTATTAACCAAATATAATTGATATTTGATTTTTTATCCATTATGTCTAGGTACTCATTTTTTGGTAACCACACGTGTACATGCACGCTAGGGCTGCAACTCGGGCGGGTTGGGTTCGGGTTGACCCCAACCCGAACTCAACCCGAATTCCAAACTACCCAACCCTAACCCGACCCAACCCGATTTTCAACCTGAATTGGATCAACCCGAACCCAATCCGAAATTAAATAAACCAACCCGACCCAACCCGACTTAACCCGAATTGGACCAACCTGACCCCAACCCGATTTTCAACCCGAATTGAGCCAACTCGACCCAACCCGAATTTCTAACATGATGTGTAAATTAAATAAATCAACCCCACCCAACCCATAAGATTAGCTAGGTTTACCTAAAATTTGGACTACCCATACTAGAAGTTACAACATAAACGGCCATGATCTTTTTTTAACTATTAATTTACGGGTTCGGGTTGGGTCGGAGGCCAACCCGAACCCAACCCGATTTGTGAGTCAACCCGAATTAGCCAACCCGAACCCGAACCCGAACCCGAACCCGAACCCGATTTGATCAACCCAACCCATGTAAAAATCGGGTTCAACCCGTCGTGTTCGGGTTCAACCCGACCCAAGTTGCAGCCCTAATGCGCGCGCGCACACATTAAATCCCCGAGCCCTTGTTTGCAAGGAATAAGGAGTATAGCTATGCAAAAAATGTGAGAATAAATTGATACTAAGGTCACCCGTGGAATTGTGTTATTCCACCCATTATGTTCAACTGGTATAAAAGAGGCTCACATGTCCAATCACCCGTCATAACCTTTGTTATATTAGGAGACTCACATGTCAAATCAAATTTTTTACATTTTAAAAAGGATAAAATGCATTTGGACCCCTTGAAGTTTTTGAAACCTGCATAAGCACCTCCTGAAGTTCAAAAACATGCATTTGTACTCCCTACGGTTAAATTTTCCATTCAAATGGAACAAAAATATTTTAAAATTACTATTTTATCTTTTAATTAATTTAGCAAGTACTCAAAAAAGAGCCAAATTAACTTTATATATGCTTTGCAAATATTAATTAATACAATAATCAAATATTTAATTACATTTGGATCAATTTACCATAAGAATTAACTCATATGATAGTTAATTAAAAGGTATAAATATGATAATTATTTAGTTAAAATTGGTAAAATAGTATATTTGTTCCATTTTAACGGGAAATATAACAGCAAGAGGTATAAGTGCATGTTTAAAAAATTCAGGGGGTCTTTCTGCGTGTTTAAAAGACTTTAGGGAGTCCAAACACAATTTACCTTTTAAAAATCATTATTCAAATCTTATTCACTTTTTATTCATAACTTATTCATTATCAATCCTCAACAAAAACTTTATTAATTATTATATTATTTTTCACTGAGAATAATTAAAAACACAATCAAATAAAAAATGATTTATTCTTTATCTATATTAAAATAGTTATCTTTTCGTAATAACTTATGCGAATACCCAAATATGTATCTCGTCATATAACTTCACTATAGCTCCTTGCACTATTCGTGTGGAGAAACAATAAGTTATTCACCTCAACTTGACTTCTGAGTTTTCCACATCTTTTTTTCTTTTTGGTAGGTAAAGTGCCGTGAGTCTTCCTCCCCATCTTGACTCACAGCATAATATGTTCAAAACATCACCTATCCAACTAAATTTTTAAGTCCTAAACAACTTACTATATGGTTTGCATGACTAAAAAATTTGGCTATAAATAGGGCTCAAGTGGGCAGACATTACACACTTCATATCTTCTCTGAGTGAAACAATAACAAAAAAAAAAAATGTCTTCAAAGGCCTTCCTTGTTTTGTTGGTCCTTCTTTCATCATCTCTCCTCTTCTCTTCAAAATCGGCCGCGCGTGAGTTCACAGAGACTTCGGTGCCGGACCATGCCAGTGAGTTTTTTTTTTTCCTTTTTAAGTGTTGTTACATACAGTTCCATTTACAGCTTCATCTGTAGTCTTGTATTCATCAATCATTTTGTTGAAATATATATATTAGGAAAAAATTTAATCCTATTTTATATTTTTAATTTCCATGATCCAATTTTTTTATTATAAAATTGGCAATGGATCAGTTTTGCCCAGTTCAACACTGACATATATCGCAGCGCTGACTTGGAATTTTTTTTCCCTTCATTTATAGATCACGTCTCCTTAGAACGTGATCTGTGATAAGATCTCATATATAAATTTCTTGTGATATTTTTAAAAAAATTAAAATTTAAAATGTTGTTTAATAAGATTTAATTTTAAATTTGATTTGAATTTAGATAATCTTATCGTAATTTTAAATTTTTATTTTATCTAATTTTAAATTTTGAATCTTGAATATTAAAATTTTAAATTTTCTTATTGATATATTTGATCAATAGATTTTTGATAAAGATTTTATAGAAAACAAGAAAAATTCATGGTGAATTCATCAAATTTATTCATAAATTTAGAAATTGAAGTTGAAAAACATTTAAAAAATATGTATTCATAAAAAACTTGTGATTTGTAATCACGTCGACGTGATTACAAATCACGTCTTTTATATGTAAGAAAGAAAAAAAATTCAAATCAGCGCCGAGGTGATAGCATTGACCTGGTCAAACTGACCTTAGGTCCTGTTTTGCCAATTAAAACTGGCATGGGGTCAAACTTTAAAGTAAAAATTTTTTGGGGGTTAAAAATGAAACTTGCCATATAGTGTATGTGTTCCAATCGAGGGATTCTACACGCAGTCTCGTCTACAGTTTAGAGATTGTCCCCAATCAACTATACTCTCCGGTGGTAATTCATACTATCATGGTGATGTATATATTTTCACTAGTGCATGCAGTGTATGCTCAATTTTTTACTTTTTTTTTCATGTATTAGTTTATCTAGGTTTATACTTCACTAGGCGAGGCTGCACATGTACTTAAAAAAATCAAAATTGTTGGAGACAAAAGGCGAGGTTGTAAACTGGGTTGGATATCATTTTTCATTTTCAAATACATACATGTTTTATGTGTTTGATGATAAGCTATACATGCATGCATATGATAATTATGGATTTGTTAAGCTTATTATAAGTGAAATGAATCTTAATTGACACACAAATTGTACATGGGTTTTTTTTTTTTTTTTTTTTTAATTCAGAGAAGAACAGATATACTACTGAGGAAGTCTATGGTGGCAACTACAATAATAACCCTAACCCTCGTCGTCCCCCATCCTATGCGACTCCTGCGTACGGGGCATATCCAGGCCATGGTTGACGTAGCTCATATAGATGGAATCTAGTCAGATCTCATCAGATCCTTGATATGAAGAACTGAAACATGATTAGAAATACTATAAACCTCATGTACTAGACCTGTGAGGTGTCACTTATCAATTCCAAATAGAAGATAAGGTATACTAGCACGAGATTATTATAAAAATAAAGGGTGATATTGTAAGAATAAAGGACACATCCAAGCTGTGTCTCCTTGTATTGCAATTAATAGTTTATGAAGTGATTATATGTTTGAAACTTCATGTTCGCATATGCTAGTGGATGGACACTCTTTGATATTTATGAAGGGAAAGGGAATTGGAGCACCGTTTGGATTCTGTTTAGGTGGATTCTGCTTTAATAAATATGAAGATTTCTCAAATGCAGATCGAAACACAAAATTGGGATCAAAACCACATTTACCTTTTCATGATAAAAAAAACAAAGTTTGAAAAAGTTTAATTAGTATATGCTTTTCAAAATCAAAGATTAATTGTTGATGTCACTGGGCTTTGATTGACTTACTCACAAAAGTGATCACCTTGGCGCTTAGATAGTGAGCAAGATGAGAAATTTTTTTTAATGCTTGATGGCAGTTAAAATAATTTGAATATCGCCTTAGCTAAGATAAGACTTAAGAATCGAATATATGAAGTAATTTCACAACTTTATATGGCCTAAAATAAGCCGAATACGAGGTCTTAGCCAAACACTTGGTTAGTGATTGTGCTAAGAGTCTCAAGTTAGGCACCCGTTTGGGGAATAGACTAAGATTTGTACCACATTTTGAGTGTGGCATACCCAAATCTAGTGGGAGCTCTGTCGTAGCATACATATCATACTGTATGTGCTTTTGACGACCAATAAGGGAATGACTAGGTTGGTCCCTACTCCAGCATTGTGTGAGTTCTTATAGACCTATTAATGGTCCCGCTTATGCCCTTAGGCCCGTTTGGATAGAGGCATAAGCTATTCTGGGGTTTATACCTATTCCAGGAATTGTTGACTTTATCAATGGAATAAGAGATTTTGTGTTTGGTTGTGTTTTTTATTATTCTCATTGGGAAACGTAATAATAAAGGTTGTGGTGTTTGGTTGATGAAGAATAAGATGTGAATAAGGTGTAAAAAGTTGATTTGACATGTGGGCCCCATTGATGTATAAGAGGTGATGACATGTGATTTGATGTGATGATATGTGATTTGATAGGTGGGTTTCCTTATTCCAGTGGAGGAATAACACAATTTCATGGGTGGACTTGGAATACAAATACCAGCTTATTCTCTCCTTATTCCGCATAGCTATACCCCCTTATTCCGTCTAGCCAAACACCTATTTTACCTATTCCTCCCCTATTCTACCCCTATTCCACCCTAATTCCGCTACCCAAACAGCCCCTTAGGACCTGGAACTATACTATGGAGTAAGGATTTGATGTCGCTACTTTAGTATGTCATCCAAGGGTCATGAATATACGATCCAACAGAGCATATCTAGGAAATCGGTCAAGTCTAAATAGATTAGCATGAGGATCTAGGGAATAATTATATGTTATCATACCCATGTTTTGTAGCTCAAAGTCCGGATGATTATGTTAAATATGTTTTGACATAATCTTGAGTACAAGAACATTGAATGAAATTTAACATTGTTTTGAGTTATAATTCACGTGGGGTTAAAATATGCTTGATTGGTGTGACATGACAATTTGGGGGCATAGACGAGATGAGGCAGTTACGAAACCACCTCATCTTGTCAGTTACATTAACCGCAAACTCATCGGTTACAACAGTAACAGTAGAGAGAGACTTTAAATCTCTCTTTGCGTCTCTCCCCAAAAGATAATGAAAGAATTAACTCTCTCTCTCTCTCTCTCTCTCAATCTTAATTCAATCTCTCTAAGGCCACCATCTCTGGGCCTTAGAATTTGAAGGGTGAATAACATATAAGGCTCTCTAGTCTTATTTGTTATTGACAAAGAAAATTATTGGGGACTTGTAATCCAAGAAAGAAAATTCAGTGAAGGGCTCAAAAAAGTATTTCGCATAAACTCTATATGAGATGATAGGTCAAAGAAGTAATTCAACTTCTCTCTCAATCTCAATCTTAATCCAAGAAATAATATCATACATATTTGAAAAGATTGTTTTGGAAGAAGTAAGAAGTTGAATTAGTCTAACAATTAGTGCTAAGCAGGCCATTGTTCTTAAGAAGTATAGGACTTTATGGAATAATATTTAAACTTGTTTATGATCATGGATTAAGTGATTAACCCACATTAAACACTTTCAATTTGCATGGATAGTGTTTTTCTTTCATAATTTATTGTGCCACCTGAAAATTTGTTTCTTGTGTTCCAATGTTTTTCTTGAGAAAAACTTCTCACCCAAACTTTACACAATATTATGTAATTCAATTATTAAGAAATTACAAAAGGTTGGACGGAAATAAAAATTTATTTTAAAGTAAAGTAACATTATTAGGAACATAAGCTTTAGGACAAAATTATTAAAAATATTACCTGAAACACTCTATGGTTCTAATAAACTTAAAATAAGATTTTACAGATATGAACTCAGACAATCATATCCATGGAACAATTTTTTTAATGAATATAAATACTTATTTAAAAGATTAGAAATTTGAAGCTAAATTTTAAATTCATATGAGGTTAGTGACAAGCCGAATAGTAACAAACTAGTCTTTCCCCACGCACGACATGCGTGTAAATGAAAAATAATTTGAAAAAACTGTCTACAATCAATACCCTCAATTTTTTTAAATCCACTTATATGTGATGTAATATATCATATGTTATATATACATAAATGATAATAAATATTTTAATTCTGATTAAATAATCGTTATCAAAATACATATAAAAGAGATATGTTACAACTGAAAATAAGAATTTTTGCATATATACCCCTCAACCATCCCTATATAGTAAAAATACCCCATTTGAAACTGTAAAACCAACAATATGACTCGAATGAATAAAAAAACAACGTTCATATATAATTTAAACCCTTTTGTATGGTATTATTGAAAATAATAAATCATCAAGGATATTCTGCTAAAATGTGATTTTTTATGGGTATATATACAAAAAAACTATTAAGATTATTTGATGGATATGTATGATATTATTCAATTTATACATAGATACAAAAAATACTAAGAATTAAATTATTTTCAAAATTCTTTAACAATCCATAACTTTTCAAGTATAACTCTATTTGGGGTGATGAATGGCTCTCGTTGGAAATATATTTTCGATATATATTTATGATTGTGAAATATTTTTCTCAAACATGACTATTTCACGATGAAAAGTGATATCAAACGTCGATAGTTTCATATTTGATTTGAAATTAGTTATTTTTTACATATATTCCACTTTTATAACAATCTAAATATAATAAAAATTAATAACAAAAAAATAATGATGTGACATAATCAACACCATTTTTTCACATATCTTTAAAAAAATTATTATTTTAAATGGCAACTTCTTTAAGAACCTATAAATAACTTTGGTTTTCCTCCAATATCTTATATCTTCAGTACTACTCCCGATCACTATTACTTTGGTTTTACTTGTATTAAATTAATTACAATAATGTAGCAAGAAACAATGATCGAATTTGATCTTATAACATGTTTGTTCGTCATGTCTCCTGCATTTCATGTAAATCAAGACATATATGAGTCATGCTGATAAAATGAACTAATCTTATGTTTCATATCTCCAGCATTTTCATCCATTGATGATGCCCTGGGAGTTGAGATTCATATCCTGTGTGAGTAACACACGATTTATTATTTATTATTTATTATTATGATGCCCTAGGCGTTGAGATTTATTATTGAAAACATTATACTTATACTACCCTACGTACATAGAAGAACATACTTTAATGAGTAAAAAATTATGAATTAAAGTTTGTATATTATCCAACTAGCTGCTTCATGCACACATTTATAAGTGGGTGTTGATATGCATGCATTCGGCCACGTTTAGTTCGTGTTATTTTGGAATTGAATTTGATTCCATGTGAGATTACCAGAAAATTGTATAAAATTTAGTGTTTGGTTAGTAGTAATCTTGATGATAATTATAGACACTACTGGAATTAAAATTAAGACATGTGAGAAAATAGGGTGGAATCAAATTCTCTCTCTATTTTTTGTGGTAATCTCAAATTTCACCAACCACGAAATTTTAAATTAACGGACTATTCTACCCTTTATAAATTAATCAAAATTACTGTCTATATCCCTTCTAAAATAAATAGTCTCCTCTTTTTTTTTCTTTTTTTATCTGCCACTAAATAATGGATTTATATAATCGTTTTAATATTACAAGTAAGAAACTCTGTTATAATTTATACGTGATGTGGAAATCTTAATTGTGGATTATATATTGATTTGTGTTTTTTAATTCAATTTTTATTTTTATAGATGATTTAGATTTAAATACTTATAAAAAAATACTCCTTTTTTTTATTATTGTATATGGGTAAATAAATAAATTTTGCAAGCATATATATATAATAGTAAGGGTGTTTTAGACATTTAAATCAAATTCCTTATCATTATCCATGTGCGAACCAAACAATTGAAAGTGATTCTTTGCATAAATCCCCTATCGAACCAAACAGTCTGATGAAATCTGAATTCCTAGTAAATTGATTCAGGCCCTGTTTGGTTCGTGTCATTTTTTTAGGTGGACTTACTTTACCAGGAAGTATTCCAGCAATTATTTTACTATGAATCCTGATTCTATCAGACTGTTTGGTTCCCTAGTAGATTTTTCCATAGAATCATTTTCTAGTGTTTGATTCATACATGGAAAATGACAAGGAATTTGATTTAAATGTCTAAAATACCTTTAATACTATTATATATACTTGTAAAATTTATTTATTTACCCATATCACAATAATAAAAAAATGAGTAATTTTTTTATAAATATTTAATGAATACAAACAAATAAAATAACCAATTATATAATTAAACATATAATAATAGTAATCTTTCTAAATCACTTGAATATTATTCCAATTATAATAATATATAAACCCATCACATATAAAAATAAAAACTGAATTAAAAAATATACATTATTATCTAATACATAGTTAAGATTTTTCACATCACGTATAAAAATTATAATAGAATTTTTTTAGTTAAAAAATCAAAATGACTATATAAACCTACTATATGGATGGTAGGTAAAAAAAAAAAAAGGAGGCTATTTATTTTAGAAGGGATGTATATAGTAATTTTATTAATTTGTAAAGGGTAATAGTAATCAAATTTAGAATTCCTGGTGGAATTTGATATTAGCACAAAAAAGGGTGAGAATCTGATTCCACCATATTTTTCCACATGCATGGATTTTAATTCCAGTGAGCCACACAATTACCATCAAGATTATCACCAACCAAACACTGGATTTTATAAATTTTCCTGGTAATCTCACAAGGAATCAAATTCCATCCCAGAATGACACGAACAAAACGGGGCCATGGTAAATTGATTCCTCATAAAATATATCCATAAAAACAATGATACAAACCAAATGAGACCTCATAACTTAGTATTAAGCTAATGTATATTAATTACAAAACTATAAAAATACATATATTCAAATTAATTTATTGTAGTATGTACTTGATTTTTATTTCATTACAAACATATACATTTAAAAAAATTAAAACACGCTGGGGACCATAAAAAAAAAAACTCTAATGGGTATTCCAAACATTTTCCTTAATATATTTGTGTCTAGGTGATGTCATTTGGTATTTTCCTTTAGAAATAATTGTATTTGTAACACAGATAAAAATCATTTTAAGATTGCACCCACAAATTTATCAAGCAAAGCAATAAAATGTTACCTACAACTCCACATGCAATACAATCCCTATGTAGATTTGATTTATTAAAAGTGTATATTTCTCTAGCTCCTTCAAAGTTGTATTTCGATTTTCCAATTTATTGGTCAAGAAAGCTAAAATATTAAAATGAGATTTCTGATTTAGTAGGCTGCCTATACAACACACAAATATCATTGTGGAATGATTCATTAGTTGATAACAATAGTTATCTCAAAATTATGTAAAATGTGTATATAAAACTATAAAATTTCTTAAATTTAATGAGGATTCGGTGAATATATAATATAGATTTTTTAATTATTTTTTTAGAGAAGGTGGTTGTATATAAACTTTATAAAATATAATATTAGAGAAGAAATCATGGTTGAGCATAATAATGAATTTTAATGCGGTTTATGAATTCATCCAATATGTTTCATTCATTAATTAAAATGAAAATGAGTGGGTACTGAAATGAGGTAGAGTAGATAGATATTTAAATTGGAAAATGTTACATTCAGTCACATTCACAACCCTGCATCCTGCACATGTTTTGAATTTTTTATTTATAAATACTTAGTTAATTAAATATATTCTTATGAAAATGAAGTGCATATTCATATGAATTAAATGCATGTATTTTTAATTAAAGAAAGTATATGAAATAGTGAAGTATGTAGGGTGTGTCTATCCCCACCAAACACTTTTCTTATCCCACCAATAATAAAAAACTGGTGTTTTGCTGTTCCCACCAATCCAGTTCGACCGAAATCGTTCGCCATTTCAGGTTTTGAGCGACCAGACTTGGTCGCCATTTCAGGTTCTGGGCGACCGTAATTGATCGAACATGGTTCAGAACTATATTTACTTATTCTTTGTAAACAAATAAATTTTTGGGTTTATCCATCATATTCTACATTTATTCTTTTATCCAAACAACAACTAAGGGATTGAAAAAAATGTAAGTATATATACTTTCAATTAATTCATATTTTTATAGAAAAATATCTTATTAGACAAATAAATATATCATTTTTAAGTTTCGTTTGAATTTGTAGTTAAGATGATTCTTTATTGAAAATAAAAAACCTACCAATTGATTCAAACACATTTTATATTTGGCTTTTGAAATTTGTCTGTAACTTATGTAAAAAAAACTGTTCTTATATTCTACATTTAAGAATAATGATTTATTTTCCCTATATTATAACTCAGACTTGGAGTGATATGAAGGATTCAAGGAGGATACACGTCGTGGGATTATGTTTTCAAGAAAAAATTTATAAACTTTATTACAAATCCTGTTCGACCAGATTCGGTGGCCCAAAACCTGAAATGACGACCAAATCCAGTCGTCCAAAACTTGAAATGACGACCAAGTCCGGTCTCCCAAAACCTAAAATGACGACCAAATTCGGTTGAACTGGCCGAATCGGTGGGGATAACAAATCACTATGTTTTTTTTTTTTTTTTTTTCTAACTGGTAGGGTAAGCAAATTTGTTGGTGGGACTGACGGGCCCAAGTATGTACTGCAAAGCCATTTCGTGTAATGAGACTACAAATGAGAAACTATATGAAACTCATTGTATAAAGTGGTGGGTTTGTATTTTTTAAAAAATTGTTGAGAAAAGGCTTCTATTTTAAAGGATTTTGGTCTTTTCATTTTAGGGGGTTGGAAATCATATTTTTGGATTTTCATTGATTTTTTTTTGTTTATATTTTGATTTTTCATTATTGTTAATTTGAATCTCTCCGTTTTTTTTGGAAGTTGGATTATAAAATCTCTTCTTAAAATCTTAGCTTTAAGGGTATTGTATATTTTGTAATATTTAAAAATTTTCTGAACTTCATATTTTTTTTTATTTTTTATGATGGTAAATAATGAGACTTCAAAATTTTTCTAGATTTCAAATAATTTTTAAAAAATTTAAATATGAAAAAGAGGTAAAAATAATCCATTACTTTATCGACTCACCTTGTTCTGAAGCACCACGGCACGACAAGAGTGCACATGTCCGTTTGGCAAGATGGACAGAGAAGGTGCGTCGACGGAAGCGAGCATGCGTTAGCGAATCTATGTTTTGAGGCGTTGGGAAGGCGAGCAACAAATACACATGAACCGCACAAACTCGGGACAAACGCAGAAGCTGCGAATTCCGTTTGTTTGAGCGTATGCGTCTGGGGGCGTCCGCCACCACCACCGCAGGTGGGACGCGGATCCAAACGGTAAAACGAAATATGACACGTCCAATCATGTATACAACCCCATTTATAACCCACACCAGTTTGTTTGTTTTTTTTTTTTTTTTGTAAACACACTTATCTATTGAAATATATGCTATATATATATCAAAAAAAGTTGTGTATTTTTTTTTTCTTCAAAAACGTCCCCAAATCTGAAATATGCATAGAAGTTAAAAAGGGCTGTATAAAACCTTATCCCAAAAGGGCGTTGTTACACACAATCCTTTTTCCTGGTCAAATTGCAATCTCATATACTTCGTTAGCACCATATATTTACATTAACGAGTTATATGATTTGATTAAAAAAAAATTATATTTTTTAAATGCATCCATACAATTCTTTGAATTATATATGCTTCATTTTTTTTTATAAAAATATACATCATTAGGTGTGATATATTATTTACAAAAAAATCAAAACATACGTGAGCTGAAATTGAAGCTGGAAAAAGGGTTGTACATAATATTATCCAAAGTTAAATGAAATCAAACAAGGAAACACAGCATTAGAACACCCCCTACATTACCAGAATGGATCCAGTCAGTTCGATCAGTACCGAACTGGACGACGTGAAAACTGAACTGCATTACATATAAATCGAACTGCACAACTAATTGTTGGGTATATATTTTACTCTCCTATTGGATACTGATGATACTTAAGAATTCATATTTCCTCCAATAGTTGATTTGATCCAATAAGAGAGTGAAATATATACCTAACAATTGATTGTGCAGTTCGATTTATAAGTTGCGCAGTTCGATTTTCACATCGTCCAGTTCGGTACGGACCGAACTGACCGGATCCAATCGGGACTGGATCCGGACCCTAGAACGACATAGGTACCTCACTCATAAAGGCTTCATGACAAATGTTATTCAGGAATACCAATTCCATCCAATATTCTGAAACACCATGACCACCCCACACATGGCATCCTCTTATATACACTTCTCAGGGATGCATTATTCTTTTTGCAAATCCATGGTATACCTGCATTAAGGTTGCCCTTAACTATTCCACAAGCCCTGGTAGTGACTTCCATCAAGAAAGACTGCAACAAGTTGGGAAAAACTTGATTTATCGCTACTGGATTGATAATGGAATATGGATGTGTAATTATACAGGCAGGCTCTTACCTCAAACATAATAATCCACTGAAACTTCTCATTCACAGTGTGCCCTGTACATGAATAACCAAAAGATTGTTACCTAAAAGTTGTCCAGCTTAATGCTGAATCATTTCCTATTACAATAATGATTAAAAAGAAATCCCCATTTAGCAGTAGTATTGTAATGTATAAAGCTGAAATGATATTGCAACACCATTTGACAACAAAGATATCATTTTTTATCATCAATGGCTTATCTAGTTCATCTGTGAGATGGATTAGATTTTATAACATTTTTTGATCCACTGGTATAGATAAAGTGAACACCCTCATATAAAAAATTAGTAAAAAGAGATGACACATTCCAACCTTCTCCTCTCACTTTTATATTACCACACATTTCACTTGGGAGTAAAATTGATGTTTTAAAGAAGTACATATTTGTATTAAAGATTAACCAATGATAAAAGTGGCTTATATAAGAAGACTGGCTTATTAAATTTCTAAAGAGCGTATTGGATTAGGCTCATGAATATTACAATACCCTACAATATGATATACCGACCAAAAAAATCTTAACCAGCCGCCAGAGAAGGCCTTAAGGTTTGCTATAAAGCATGGTAAACCATTACAGTGTGTGATTTTTTTGCAAACAAAGAAAAGTTAACACAAGAGATAAGATGTACCTTTAAAATCTTATCAAAAGAACGTCATCCATTCGTTGAAGAATTTCGATTCTGGTGGACGGCTTCTTGCTGCCTATCAGCATCACCAGGATCCTCTACAGGTTCCTGGTGCTGCACAGCTATATTGTTCTGCCGACGTGCAGATTAACAGATTTCTTCTAGCCCTCCATCTCAAGAACTCAACAAGCAAAGAGTTCGAACTGATCGCTACACCAAATCCAGTGAAAGTTGACAGGAGAATCGAGAGGACAGCAGCCACTTTCAGCTGTGATTTTTTTTTTTTAAATATGGAAAAAGTTTTTAGAACATATTAATGGTTAGAAAGGAAATACGGAATGGAAAACGCTTACATACCGCATTGTAAAAGACATGTGCAAACAGAATCACAACTGCAAATTGGAATGTAGCATAGGCCCAAATGTAACTCCTTGTCACTGGAAATACCAGACATGATATATCCAATCATAAGCATGGACAAAGAATGAATATAGAGGGAAAATAATGATCCAAAAGTAATGCAGATTGATTTTACCCATTGTGGAAGCTATCATGGATGATAAGAGCCCCAAGACGCAAGAGAAGGGCAAAGATATCGCTAGAGCATGTGGGCCCATATCAGTAACCTGTTTCAGTTAGAAACTATTCAGAAAAATTAAAAACTAGTTGTAACATAATTTTTTATTTTTTAAAGAAGAAAGACGATATCATGGAGCATTATGTTTTATATGGTGTGTGGTATGTACATATAGCCCTATGATATGGATTCAAGGAAATGCAGATAGTTACCAGCAGTTGCTCTAGAAAGCAGAAATAAGCAAGCATGCTAACCATGACAAGAATTGGTACATCCTGCCAGACCCTGCAATAAATGAAAGAAGCACAAGTTCCACATAGGATAGTCATGATTACATAAAAAAGAGCAACAAATTTGAACAGATAGAACATATGAAGATGTAATCTCCAAGTGTGTGCATGCGCGCAAGCGTGCGTACGGGTGCTCAAAAGAAAGCTAATGGCCTTTATTTTAACATGTGCCAAAATTAACAAAGAAATCATGAAAGAAGAATTTAACTATCAAATTAATTAGTATAAGATATTGTTGAATAGAGTTTTAGTTTAGATAGAATACTCTCATATAATCCAACCACATTATCATTAGAAAAAATGAGCAACGGATTAATAAAAAAAGCATGAATTTGAGAACTTTAATCTGTTCAAAAAATCATTTTATCTAGATGGTGAAACTTATAGTGGAATTTACAAGTCAATATAACAATTTTATGGCACTTAAAAGTTGAAAGTGATTTACAAACTGAACTGAAATGGCGTTCATTCTTAATCCAAATAATAGTGTTGAATGGCCATGAATCATTGTCGTCATCATTGTCATTTCCATAATTGTTTTTCAGCTCATTCACATTTCTTGCACCTTTCCTCCTCTTCAGTCTCTCTTAAGTATGTTGCTTCTTCCAATCTTGTGCAACAAAAAAACCTTGTTGAATCTTGCCGCCATCCCTTACCAGCATCCCCTTATTAGATCTTACAATTTGGCTCCTCCTTGGGTACACTCTTCATTGACACATAGGAACAGTGGCACAAAGTAAGAAGCCACAAAATTACAGTGCGCATTAGTGGCCTACACAAAAGCACCTGTTTTTTTTGTGTGTGTAAATGATTACATAAAATCAATATGGATATAACTTTCTTGAGGGGTTTACATGGTTTCAAGTAGTTCTTAAATGTGCATCTTACATGCATAATAATAATAATAATAATAATAATAACTCATTAAGCAATTTTTTTAAAGATACGATGCCTACGAGAAAGTAAGAAAACACATACGGTAGGGACAAATTTTCCAAAATTGACCTCTTTATCCCACTATAAAAGATATCCATCAAGTTAATTGCAGGTCAAGTCACGTGAAAACAATCAACATTGACTCAGTGAACCCTTAACGACAGAAAAATATTCATTATTCCTCTGTGAATGCTAATACCTTCAAGAATAATCCAAGAAACCTATGCTTCCTGTGGTAAAACATATTCATTAAACCATAGCACAAAATTAAGCTCCCAATTATCAACTTATCCAAAGTGTTGCATTTATGCATTGATGAAAGTCTGAACCTTGGAATGCTCCCGTGTTACATGCATGATCACACTTATGGTTGGCGGGCATGAAGTGTGAGGATAGCTTTATCAATTCATGTAAATTAACCGGCACAATTATTCAACGGATGATAAAATAGAAATTTTCTCTTACAACTAAGTAAAAGATATTTGAATGTAGTTTAGGGAAACCCTTGAGCCTTTTATTTAGAAGAAGGGGGCATTTAACAGTTCCCACGAGAGCCTGAAACAGATTTCTAGTGATACTCTGGAGCATTTGATATATAAGAATGTCCGGAGACACAGGTTGGAGACAGATATGATAATACTTGGGTGCTACAAAATATCTTTGAATGAGCAAATAAATTCCTACCTAGCAGAATAAAAAAGAGATGATTATGCCATAAGATATATCAGAAAATGCACAGACGAGAGAAAAATCTAAGATAAATAATAGGGTTAAATTGATGAAAACAGCACCTAAGGTTTCCTGAGATCACAAATATTCCCAATCATGGGTGAAATGGTCTGCAAGTGAAGTATATAACTTACCTATACCGAGCAGCTTCTCTTTGCTGAGGTGTATTCCCTACCCGCCTATTAGCAGTCTGAGCATGTTGCACTCTCAGCAGTGTCACAGGTAAGTTCTTAACATCCTGCTTACAGATATCGCATGTCTTGTTACCCTTGATACTAAACCACTTGATAGCGCACTCTTGGTGTGCTAGTGCAAGTTCACCCTTGCAGCTACATTCCATCTTTAATGTCTCTCCACCTTCTGAAAGCTCAACAAAACATATTCTGCAGACTGCTTCTTCTTCAGGGATATCTTCGCCATCATCTTCGGTCACTGTAACAAGGATTATTAAATGAATAAACTATTTTTGGATGATAGAATACTTGTGACTAAGAACCAATATAAAGGACAGATGAGTATCACAACTGATTTTGCTACCAAGTCAAAGTTTACTCATGCAAAAAATGATAATGACAATTTTTCTGATGTTTCACAGCTTAAGCCCCCGTTTGTTATAGGAAAAAGAGAGTGGATAAGGTGAATAGATTTAATCCCAAAAAAAAATGTTGTTTTGTATGGATAAATTGTAAGAGTTATGCATGGATAATTAAGAATAAACCATGATAACTATACCTGGGGGAGGTCCGTATAGTCTATTTCTACTTATCCATGCAAATTATAACTTCAAAGTTACAAGACAAACATAAGAGATAAAATTTTATCAATACCGAGAAAGCAATAAGAACCAAATAGAAAATCTTCCAATTCTCGTATAAATAAATTATACCCTGATGAGCTATCACAAACCATATGGGAGTAAGGAAATAATTTGCAAATAAAAACAAAGGTCAGCCAAAGTCAAGAATTAAAATCCAACAGCTTATTTTTTTTACAAAAAAATATCCTCCAGTAACATGGAATTTATAAGTATATTAACATTGACAGACATGGGGCAAAACAAGTGTGCATAGAATTAGCACCATTTTCTGATGCGATGGTATCATTTGGTGTGGTACAGTCAGCAGCTGCAGGACGAGGAGTCACCGGAATCACACGGATAACGCCTCCCAGAGAATCTGCTCGCTTCAAGCCTCTGCCCTTGACCATTGCTGGAACTGACAACGACCGTGCCATATGATGTTGAACTTCTTGAATCTGGAGGGAGATGCACATGAATCCAAGTTGAAAAAAAAGGTGTATGTGCATGTTAAGGGAATACTTCATCTACAATCTACATAATTGTGGAATGAGAATGGCAAATTTGAGCTGTGGCTGAGGAAGAGTAAAGCAGAAGGCAACACAAAAAGGAATTACTCAGATAGTAAACACAAGCACAGTATGATTACTAAATGACTACAACAAGGAACGTGTCCAACAAGTCTGATAAGGTATACACAATAACATGTGCATCTTCCAGATCTCAGTGAAGTAATTTTTTTGTAGTGAAAACATGGACATGCACTTCAGTGTGAGAAACAAAAACAATAACTCAATAGGGCTTATCAATGTGATGTGATGAGTATAAAGTATGTGGTACATGACACTTCAACAATGCCTATTACAGTGATCTGACTGATACAAAAGCATGTTTGACACACAGGACCTCAATAAGACTTATTGTTGCGAAGCGATGAGTGCAAATGCATGTTTGATGCAATTCCATTCAGTGATTAATTAACTGCAGCAAGTGATGGAGGGGTTCTTACATCCACAATCCTGTCGGGAACCTGTACAGGCTCCGGAACCAAACTGCCCACAGGCGTAACTGGTAAAGAAATTGTTCTTTTTGTTGATTTGGAAGAGAAAACCCTGGTAAGAGAGAATGCACTTGATGTCCAAGGTATATCTTCTGCAGCCCCTGATGATGATGCCTCCTCAGTGAGGAGTACTGTTTTTTCACCTTCAGATGGTACAGTTTTAGTCTTGAAACTCCTTTGTGGAAGCATATTTCTTATAGATGGTTTGGGTTTTGTCGAATTCGGCCTCGGGGGCAAGCCTGCTCTTGTGGAACTAGGTGTTGAGGCTGTCCTTGTTGAAGTTGGCAATGGGTTCTCCAACGATCTGGTAGGTATTTGTAATGAGGAAAGATTAGGCTTTCTTGGATGTTGGGTCGATTGGGTTGATGAGACATCTTCAGTTCTTTTATTTCCATTCAATGGCATCTACAAAGACCAGTTAAAAGTCAGCAACATTGTTCCATCAATAAAAGGCAGAGTACGGAAGGTCTAGTTTTGAGTGAATGAGCTAACGATGCAAAAATAGCACATAGACAGACATTCAAATTTGATCAGATGGTCATGTGGTATTTTTGAGACAAATCATTCCCGTTATAACTGGGAAGATATGAAGCAAGGTAATTATGTTAAGCATTTCTCAGCTAATACATGTGTCTTTGCTCCACTTATATGTATTTAACTCTTGGTCTGTAACATGAATTTCGAAAACAAAAAAAAGAATTGATAACATATTAAAGAACTGGTTATTTTGTACTTAATCAGGTAAAATGAACGCAATTTTCAAACTGAATTTCAACATGAATATCAAAAGCATTCGGTAATACAGACATATAAACACTTGAGACCGTCATGAACAAAATGGATATTTTTTCCCAATGTGTAAATTATTGAAATAATGCAACATATAACACATAAAAAAATAGGGATTTTTAGTTTTAAGTCCCTGTAAACATGCCTATTTAGGGATCGGTCCCTCACTTTTTCATATTTCTTTTTAAGTCCTCATATTCAACCGCCTATTTGGTTTTTAGTCCCTCCGTCAAACGTCCGTCCATACACCGTTAATTTGTGAAATGTGATTTTATTTTTAAGTCCTTATAAACTATGTTATTTAGTGATCAGTCCTTGTAAAATATGATGAAGGGAGGGACTAATCACTAAATACCATATTTTACAGGGACTAAAATAAATCACATTTCACAAATTAACAGTGTATGGACGGACATTTGACAGAGGGACTAAAAACCAAATAGGCGGTTGAATATGGGGACTTGAAAAGAAATACGAAGAATGGATGGATCGATCCCTAATAGGCATGTTTACAATGACTTAAAAATAAAAATCCCAAAAAAATAAAGAAAAGAGCAACTGAAGCAAGAAACTCATATCTCAACAAATGAAAGCCATCCGATCATCAATCAAAGACAGTCCTGCTAAGATAACAAAGAAATTCCCATCTTCTCTGTATTCTGAGAAAATAATAAAATTGACCCACTTGTTTTCTCCACTTTCCAATAGACAATTTGAAATATTATATAAAAAAATGAACTTAACTGATTAAAAAGTTGATGCTTTTAAAGAATATAGATATAGATATTCAGATCCAAGCACGAGATCAAATTAAAAAAAAAAAAAACTATGACTGTCTGAGAGATCAAAAGAAAATTTTGACAACAAGAGACTAGATCCATCCCACCATCAATCAAAGATAGTCCTGCCAAGAGTAACATAAAAGCTGCTTCTTTTCTGTATTTGAGAAGATAATAAGATTGACCCAAATCTTCACTTCCCAATTTACAATTGAAGCTTCTATTTAAACAAGCAAAGCTTCTAAAAAACAGATATTCAAATCCAAGCACCAAAATCAAATGCAAGACCACCAGTCCCCTGTACAGTATATGAGATCAAAATCAAATTTTGAGAACATCAACTGATGAAACCACAAACAAAAAACATCTACCGCTCAGATTAACATAAAAATTCCATCTTTTCTGTATTCTCAGAAGATATCTTCACTTCCCAATTCACAATTTGAAAGCTTTTATTTAAAACTAAAACAATCCAAGCTAACACATATTCAAACTACTATAACCCACTACAAGACAAGATATCAAAATCAAATTCTGACAACAACAACAACAACAACAACAACAACAACAACGGATGAAACCCAAAACAAACCACATCAACTGCTACAAAAGCTGATGAGACTGTAAAACCAAGTGAGACAAACAGAAGTACCCGCCGATCAGGGAAATCCAGAGCCCCCTCCGTTGTCAGCTGGGATTCATCACTCACCGAGCTCTCCATCGGAAGCTCGACCAAAACTCGATTTTTCAGGAACCCTAGATTTTCGGTTGTGCCTCTTCGGATTCGATTAAAAAATAACGAAACCCAAACCGAGGTTTTGTGAAGTGTCCGACGAACTGATATCCTCACCCCTCCCAAAAGACACTCGAGGCCGTCCCATCATGATCACAGCCGTCCAATGAATGCGAGTTTTTGTGGGACTCGTTTTCCGACCGTGCGATGCTGATCCAACGGTCAGCATTGATTTGGGGATCATGTCGGACCGTTTATATTTCGTGTATTTCAGGTTAGAATCCACTTTGGAGTTGGAGATATACATTGGGCAGGGGATAGGCCCACCACCCTTTTAACCACCCTCACCACCTCTTTCAACACACAATCCTAGTATTTTATTTTCCACGATCCCACCACCTTTTTTTATATACAAATCCTTTCATTCAACGATCCCACCACCTTTTCATTTTCTCCCACTTTTTACAGAACTCTTGCCTTGAAGAGGACTCGAACCTCAACACTCTTTAGCATGAGATTTTGAGTCTTGCGTGTCTATCATTTCATCATCAAAGCATTTTTACAATGAATCGTATTTCATGAATATGATATCCGTATAGTGGATATGTAGAATACATGATAAAAGTGGAGTGTTGGGAGTATTTCTATCAATCGGTCATGTCATATAGACACAAAGGAACCGCCGCAGTGACCAGGATGTCATCATATCGTTGACACCCCTTCGACACCGCTTCCGTAACTACCTCCGCTGCTCTGCCATTCTCACTCCTTCGTCCCCCCTGACCCTACTGCAACCACGTATGTAAACTTCCTCCTAGTCAGTCATGGAAATGCTAGTTTTGTTTACAAGATGAAAAAGAAAGGGAACAAGATCAGAAGTGCAAAGTTTTGCAAGTCTCCTACTGTTCTACCTCAATTAGTATGATGAAAAATATGGAATATAAATGACCTCTGGGAGATTCTCTGTGAATTCATTACATCAGGTAGGTCGATCGGCATCGATCTTCTTTTTGGGTGAAGTTTAGTCACCTGATTAACAGGTCTTCGATCAAACTGGAATGGGTTTCTCGACTCGGTGCCTATCAAACTGTAATAATTCACACTCAACATTACGCTGTCAACGAGAAGGTAATTATTCGACTACCAGTGTGTCGAATGAAGCAGAATTACAGGGGTTGTTTTTTAAACCCAAGTCGACGGCCCGTCCGTCGCCATTTCTCATGCACAGTTGACAATAGACTAGTCGAGTGTTGGAAGGAATGAATGAAGGACCATTCTGTCGAACGATGGAGCATAAGAATAACATGAATAGTTGTTAGTTCATATAAATTCAATGCTAAGTTCTATTTTTCAAAAGAAGTTTGAAAGATAGAAAAACCCCAATTGGGTTTTGTAAATGAGACTTCAGGGATCACTGATTCCAAATCTGTTATGACGAAATTTTGCCCCTTACATAGTTACATTGATGTCTATATGCTTGTCTTGATAAATGAAAACAATAATACTTGGGGAGTGTCATGGTAGTGGGATCAATACATTGAAAAGAAAAAAAAACAGAAAGTGGGTTTTTGGTAATTTAAGGTTGCGGGTCCAATAAAAGGGGGTGGTGGGAGCACCCAAATAAATTTTAGGAAAAAATTCAAATTACCTGATGTAAACTTTCTAAGATCCATATAACTCTTTAATTTTTTCTAAAATTCATATAATCCTATAAAAACATCTATGTAAAGTCAAATAACCCCCTCAGTTATACTTTCGTTGGGAGATGATGAATATTTTACGAATATTTTATTTGTTAACGCTGACTAAAAGCACAACATACCAAAAAACTCATACAATTTGTTAAAAATGCGAAAACACCATTTTTACATGATGATTTTACTCCTATGAATAAATTATAAAACTTATCTAGAGGGGTGAAATCGTTATTTATAGAAGATTTTTCGTATTTTTAATACATTGTAAGGGATTTTGATATACTATATTTTCATTCAAAGTTAATCAAAAAAAATATTCGTAGAATAATCATTATTTGTTAACAAAAATTTAATTCAGAGAGTTATTTGGATTTGCACAGGAATGTGTTTCAGGGGTCAATGGATTTTAAAAAACGTAAAGCGTTATATGAATTTTTGACCGTTTATAAGGGTTCATATGAGTTTTTTCCCTGGATTTAAATTTAGCTCAAAGGGAGAGATTTTTTTTCTTTTCCGAGCGTGGAGCTCAAAAGAGGATTGGTTGGCTGTACTTGCACTCTTGCACATGTTTTTTTTTATAATAATATATCTGATTTGGAATGGTATGCATCCACGTCAAGTACATTTATATTTTGGGACCAGTGGACCAACTGTTACTGCCACTGGCCAGCTCAATGCCTTCAATATTCACCTAAGGATTCTGAAGTAAAAATAGGTTTGGGCTTATTGATTTATGTAAAGATAAAAGGATAATGTTATATCTAGTCTCATTTTCAACTTCAATTTTAATTTACATGTGTTTTAAAATTTTTTAAAATAGTATATTTTATTTAACGAGATGCATATTTTTATAAAAAATAAAATATATATTCTAATGAATTACATGGATGCATTTATAGAAAATGAAAAAAAATTCTTTTGAAACATATACCTTGTTAACGTGAGCATATGCATTGATAGAAATCTATCGACGCATATAGGACTGAAATTAAGGCTAGAAATAGATCTGGTGTAACAACGTCCAAATATAAAAACATGTTTAAATGTGTCTCCAAACAAATTCTTGAATTTAGTCATGTTCGTGGTCCCACCTTTTCAATAGTAATAAAAATGTGTTTGAGCAATTTTTAAATAGTGATTGGTAACGAGTTTGCAAAACAATTTTTTATTTAAAATGATTTTAAAAATAACTATTTTAAAAACATATTTTTGTTAGATTTTTAAAAAACTTTTTTTTATAACTAAAAGTTGTTTTTAAAAACTGTCCAAACTTATTTCAAAACGTAGTCGGAAGTAATATTTTTAGTTTTTGAATTATCTATATTTATGTGAAAGGTAAATAGTAATAATTATAAAAACATGTATGACTTGAATTATCCAGTAATAATTATTTGAATTAAAAGCTTGGTTAAAATGGATACACTCAAATCTTCTGAACACTGCTCGGACCTCCACTGACTCGTATATGGGTGAAGATGCACTCAATCATTCATGCATTCATTCCTATAGTCAACTTTTAATAACATAAGTAGTAAGTGTTGGATTGTGTGGCCTTCCATGACCCAATAAACCCAATAAAATGAATTAAATTTTTATTTTTTATTATTTTTTGAATTCTCATATGTTAATTTTGAACTTTTCACAACTTAATGTTTTGAGCTACCCAATGAGATGCTATTAGTCACAATGTTAATGAATTCTATCTACCCATTGAAAAACATGTTGGGAGTAATTCTAATAAGAATAAAATTATTAGATTTTATGATGGACTCAATTCAAAGATAAATCACCTTAAGGTTTCTTGATTTATTTAATATGACTTTTTTTTTGGGGGGGGGGGGGGGGGGCTCATGGAGTTTATAATGAGAGTAATTCCATAAGGTGAGCTTTTGATCTCCCATGGCCTATAAAAGGGGACTTGGTCCCTCTCTCCACTCATTACTTCATACAACATCACATCCACATCAAAGTAAAGTGGTTTGTAGAGATACCCATCAAATCTCTAAATAAGAGAATAGTGAGGAGAGAGAAATCCAAACTTCTATTCTTGTTAAATTCCTTGACCAAACACCATGAAGCAAGATATGCATTTTAATCCTTCCTCACCATTTTGATTTTATGAATTATGGAGTCAAGATTCATACATTATGGCTATGTTTCTAACAGTATGTACTTTGATTATGTATAATAAGCAAGGAAAATGTAAAAAAAGGCAAGTCTTTAAAATATATATTTTATTTTTGGGGATTGTTACACACTCTCATTTACGGTCATACTTGCAGCCTCATATAGCTACATAATTATTTAACGAGATATATACCCCATTAGATAAGGTATATACTTTGTGATAATTTTTTTACATTTTTAATAAGTAAATCTATAAAAATTGTTTTTGTAGTCGGTTTATAAAGTCGTTGAAGTATATATTTCATTTTTTTTTTATAAAGTATATACCTTAGTATATGAAGTATATATATAATTTAAAATGAAAAAAAAGTGTAGGAAGTGTAGGCGGAGTTGTATATAAGACTATGTTTAACATTTTTTTTTTTTTTTGAAAATACAGGAGGTATCTTACTCCAATTTTATTCAAAGAAAAGAGAATGCCCGATTATCAAAAACAAAGAATGCCAAAATAAACGAAAAAAAAAGTCCCAACAATGCTAATATATATCTTTCCAAATCATGGACAATCTTGAGGAATCCTTTGAAATCTGCTCACCTGCAATTGATATTTGTCCCCTACTACCTTACTCCACATCTGATTCTTGTCCTTAGCCACCTCCACAACCAAATGGATAGTAGGCAAGGTGCATATCCTCCAAGTTCAATACACCAGATGAACTTTTCTCCCTCCCCTCTTTCACACTGTTTCACAGGAACCTCTTTCAAATTCGATCCAATTGTCAAAAAGATACCTTTCAAAATCTTACCAACGGATAGGAAAAAAATTGGGAGACTAGAAAAAGACAGCTTACAAAAGTGTTAATTTAACACCAGGACTGTAGACGGGCTATAAATAAGTGTGTCTAATATTTCATTTTTTTTTAATATAAAACATGTAATTTACTAGATGAATATGATAAAATCATTTTAAGAATGGTAAAAGTGATCGCAGATTGAGTGTCCCTAACATACATTTTCTTTCACTTAAACATTGATTAGTAATACAAGCCTTCTTTTTTATTTGTTGCACCAAAAAGTAGTATAACTTCTTCTGCTTGTTTGTGTCAATGACTGAAATATATGGATGACCTTTAATTCCTGATGGAGGTGATTAGTGATTGTATTTCAGATGAACTCACTATACAAGAAAGTATTTCAGATGGCAAGTTGAAGATTCTCTCTCTCTGTGTAACAAAGAAATTAAGTGGCAATTACAGGGAACACTGTTGGATATTTGTCTGTCTATATGGTCCGTCATTCTTTCCATTATTTTTTTTTATTTTAAATCCCCTCTCTAAATTCTCAGTAACCCCATCTTTGGGGGATTTCAGATTACCAAACGCTGACATCATAGATATGTCAGTGGTAACACATTTTCACACAATCTGATTGGTGAATTAAAAATATTAAGTATTAAATTTTAAGTTTCATTGATCAAGCATAGCCAGCCATCTTGTTTCCTATTTTAAAGTTTAAATGATAAAATAAAAACATTTATTTCGAAGTGTAAAAAATGGTGGATCACCTCTAGGGTAAAAGGAAAAAAATGTATTCTTTATTCTCATTTTATTCCTATAATTATGTCATTGAATTTTATGTTTTCAGTGGAACAACCAGAGAAACTAGTTTCTCTTGATACCTGTTTTTTTGTGTTTTTTTATGTAGTTTATCTTTATTGTTAATCCTTCATGTACCTGGGTTGTTGACTTGAAACAGGCTTATGCAGGACCGCTGATCGGGAAGCCAGATCTTGGTGCCTTCACATACCATCTAAAAATTCATAAAAAGATTTGTTTGCTCACACACACACAAGATTTTGTAAAACTCCACTTTCAAATTATGTATTTGTATTCCAAATATAACAATACAACTATTCAGCCCAGCTTTATTTGGGTTTCACACAACCTTAACAATGAGCCATGCTTATTCAATTCCAAACCCAACCCTAACCCTAACCCCAACCCCCAACTATTCAGGCCATCCTTATTTGGTTTCCCACCCCCTGACAATGACCTGTGCTTATTCAATTCCAAAACCTCATCTTCACAAAACCCTCTCTTTCAAAATTTCTCCATCACCGTAATCAAGAAGAAAGAAACGGGTAATCCGTATACCCAACCACCGGATCCGAAACGTAAAAAGTGCTCCTATCGTACTTATTCAGCGGCGCATCAATCTCGAACCGTCGGGGAAGATCCGGATTCGCCAAAAACGACCTCCCAAACGCGACCAAATCCGCACAACCCCCTTCAACAGCTCGATTTCCGTCCTCCCTATCGTACCCACCCGCGACCACAAACGCCCCCTTAAAAGCCCTCCTCATCGGAAGCAGACTGTGCGGGGTCTCCAGCTTTTCCCCCAACCTCGCCATCCTCGGCTCGACAGCGTGGCAATAGAGGATGTTGTACTTGTTGAGCGATTCGGCCATGTAGAGGGCGAGCTTTGAAGGGTCTGAATCGGCGGAGCCGCAGTAGTCCGCGTAGGGGGAGAGTCTTATCCCGACTCGGTCGGGTCCGATCTCGTTCGCGACGGCTTCGACGATCTCGAGCGCGAACCGGCAGCGGTTCTCGAGGGTGCCGCCGTATTTGTCTGTCCGGTCGTTGATTTGGTCTTTGAGGAATTGGTCGATCAGGTACCCGTGCGCGCCGTGGATCTCCACCCCATCGAATCCTGAATTTTCAAAACAAAAACAATACACTTGGCCCATTTTAGATAAAAATATAAATTATTATGAAATTCATGACTATTATAGTATGAATAAGGAGGATAAAATGAATTTTTTTTTTGTTTAGTATAATTTTTAATTATTTTCGTTTGTTGTTTGGATAAAATGTGCATATGACATGTATAAGAATTTATAAAGTGTGAAAAAAATTAACGACAATTGATTTGATTATAAGAGGTGATGAATACATGAATTCCAACCAACCTTTAGAATTAAATTATTACATGTTATCTAAACCAAAAGAATATGTGGGTACATTGTCAAATGAAATGTCATTACCTCTTATAATTAAAATCAATTATCATCATTTTTTTTCACACTTTATAAATTCTTACACAAAACTTATTATGCACATTTTATCCAAATAACAAACGAGAATAATTCAAAACACAACTATTCATTTACTACTTTATACTAGTTAATTCTGGTATACAGATTCTCTTTTATTCCAACATTTTAAACACCAATTTTGAGACTATTCTGATTAATTTCCACTTATTCTGGACCGTATTCTCAAACCAAACGAAGGCTTAGTATGTCTACGATCCCATAAATTGCAATAGGGTAGTTTATATTTTACTGTGCTATCTTAGCCTCTATTTGGATAGGAGAATAAGACAGAAAGAGAATAAGATTAAAAAAAATTATTTGTTTGAAAAGAATAAGAAGGCATAACTATGCCAAAGTATGTGAAAATAAACTGATATTGATATTCTAGGCTCCTCCTAAAATTATGTTATTCCACACAATCTATTCCACTGGTATATAAGAGGTTCACATGTCAAATCATTTATCATTATCTCTATTAAATCTGGTGATTTATGTATCAAATCAATTACCTACTTTTTATATATATTTATTAACATTTTATTCATTTTTTAATTCACAACTTATTCATTACCGATCAAACAACAAAAATTTATTATTATTTTTTCTAATGAGAATAACTAAAAACACAATAGAACAAAAAAAAGTATTTACTCTTCATTTATACTGAAATAGTTATCTATCACATAATAACATATGTCATTATTGAAACGGGAACCAAAAGATCATAACCCCTTTATTTTATTTATTATCAAACTCTGATTTTCTTAATCAAGTTCAACAAAGTTTACTTTTCAAAACGTTAAACATAGTTTCAAAGAAACACGCCTTATAAGAGAATTTCTACTAGGTTTTATAATGGCATGAGAATTCAATTCAATATTCTTACCAGCTTCAATGGCATTCTTCGCAGCAAGTCTGAAATCATCGACAATCTTAGGGATTTCATCTGTTCTTAACCGCCGGGGAGGTGAGTATTGAGTAGGGTCGTCGCCATTTGGTTTCAGAATCTTATCCGTTGATGAAATTGGAGCTTGGCCATTTGGTTGACAACCTAATTTACATAAAGAAAATGTTATATTAGTTGATTTTACAGTTTAAATACAATCTATTTTTATTTCTTTTAAAAATCATTTTTATTTCATATAATGAAATATGCACTTTTATAGGAGAAGAAATATATATATTCTAATGTAATAGTATCATTAAAAAAAAAGAGGTATATACTTCAATACAGTGATGGAGGGGGCTAACGAGATAAATAAGACTGTATTTAAGACTATAAAAAAGATTAAGTATAACAGACCTCGTTATAAAATCATTAGATGAGATACAATTGGGAACTAAAGAATAACTTGCAATATCAATGTATATGGGAAAACCAATTTGAGATGAAACACAGTTACTTTTGACCTTCAAAGGGAAAAAAGAAGCACACCAATGTATATGTGACATACATTATCTAAACTGAAATGTTCACAAAGTAATGTTGTCTGCTTAATGTTCTTCATAATCAATCTAACTTAATGTTCTTCAAAGAGTGATACTGCAAGTACTTTTCATTTACGGTTGATGGCACATTATCTGTGCTCATAGACCACAACATTAAATGAATCTGTAAAACTTGAGCTGTAACACATTTTCATATGGGATAACAAAACACAGTGTTCCATTATTTTTTATTTTATTTTTATTTTTTTGGGATTGACAAAACAGAGTTGAGCCCTGGAATGTTTGATATTGCAAACACAAAGTCAAACATTTTTCTTCTATCATTTAATGGTGATTCATATCATAAATTCAATCAACAACAAAGCCTAACTTATAACA
The DNA here is from genome assembly GCA_030737845.1 of Acorus calamus. NCBI lineage: Eukaryota > Viridiplantae > Streptophyta > Magnoliopsida > Acorales > Acoraceae > Acorus > Acorus calamus. The sequence continues at coordinate 27,745,556 of CM060868.1, read as the reverse complement.
CAAAAAAAAAGAATTAAACAGTAACTGAATTTTCTCCTGTTGATGATAGGTGATAGGATCTGTTGTGTTGTAGACATTTTTCCAATGTGAAACCATTTTGAGTATGTGCCAGGTAGATGGCACACCCAAAACTATTTTAGGTGAGGAGGATTAGTTTTTTTTTGTATAAAAAACGACTAGAGTAAGAAAATTCTCATTAAAAATAGTTTTATCTAGATTTTCTTATTGCTCACATAGGGATCTCTTTGTGTTTGTTAGACAAAAAGATCTAGATTCTCTTGAGTGTATAAAAATAAAAAAAATTAGAGAAAAACAAATTATACCCTTTGTGGATACTCTTCCCATATGTCAAATCTGGCAAAAGAATATACCACCCTTATCATGCACGGCCTTCACGATCGGTTTCCAGGCCTCCACCTGCTCTTTGGTCCAAATTCCTGGAATGTTCGGATACCTTTCCATTATAAAGAAAAAAATGATATTATTACAGGAAGGACAATTATCTAGTGTTTTAATACCCGACCCAATCTAACCGATTGAACAAGACAAATCTTCACTCATTTTGAATTTCTGTTTAGTTTACCCTCAAAACCCAATGATATAAAATATCGTGACAATTTTTTAGAACTGTCTACAGGATGCTTAAACTGATTGGTTCTTTATTTATAAAAATTGTGATTAATTACTTGTTAAAATATAAAATCTAATAAAAAGTTTAGATTTTATATAATCAAATTATGTTATGATAAATTAAAACTAAAAAAGTGTTAAAATAAAGAATTGATAATTATGTAAAGATTTTCTAAAATACTTTATATTTTTATAAATTCATTTATTTAGTATAATAATTAATATATTTATTATATCCTGATAGTGCCACGATTTAAATCCGGTCGACTCAACGATTGAATCAATGACCCTTGACCATTCATTTTTTTAGTTTAATGAACGGTTGAGTTTTAAAACATTACACTTATCAATAAGAAACACGGTTGAGAGAGATCATTAAATTGTTACCCTTGAGCGGTGTCAGATACTCCAGTGGCCTCGGCGATCAAAAGGCCCCCACTGGTGGTCCTTTGTGAGTAGTAGAGGATTGCATGGGATTGGGGAACATTGTCATAAGACCTCACCCTTGTTAATGGTGCCAAAACTATCCTGAAAAAAATGTTTATATTAAAAAGAAATATTCATGAAAGCATTGGCATTACATATAATGATAGTTTTGTAATTCGTATATTATGCGTGGGAGCATTGTAGTAATGTATCTTTTACATACACACCCACACACACTCCTCTGTGAGAGTTTCTCATGCCATTTGAGAGGCAATAATTAGGTTTTGAAGTGGATAGGTGAATTCATCCACCACACAAAGTTTGGAATCCAAAAAGACAAAAATTTCTTTTTCCCTCAATCTTTGGTTGAATCACGTAAATATTCGTGAACCTTTTCTTCAACCAGAGGAATGGAAAATGCTGAGGATGAATGGATGTGGAGAGGTTGTTAAAGAAGTGAAAAACATAGGATTTTGTTAGAGGCAAATCAGCTATTACACAAGTATCTAATGGTAAACAAATAATTATCTTCAACAAATACATAACCCAACTACTACTGTATGGTACCCATGCACTCACTCAAACAATTTAAGGGTAATTATGTTGACATAATTTTAACAAAAGTAATTTGACAAATTTGAGTTTTTAATTGAGACCGTGTTCAGTATTACATGCAATGAAATGGAAATGCTATTTGCTATCCTTTTTACTGCAGATTTAGTAAAATATAAAATTTTTTGAAAGAAAAAAAATAGTACATTCAATTTATTGTGTGTGTGTGTGTATTCTTGAAAACATACATGTTATGATTAAATTAAATACATACATATAAAAAATTTAAAATACATGTCGACCATAAAAGGGAATGCAGATAAAAAAATGAAAGTATATATTTAATTAAATATGCATATACATTAAAAGAGATTTTTGCATATACATGCACCCTTGGAAATGAAATATGAAATATCGATTGATATGTCATTTTTACGAGTACAATGCTAAAATTCGAGTTGATTCCGCGGAAATTGTTCTCATGTGAAATTCATGAGAAATTTCATTAGAAATATCATGAGATATTTTTCCGGAAACGATCAGCTAATATGCCTATATATTATCTGATCTGATGTAACAAAGATCAATGTTTTTAAGTTTATTCATAAAAAGATAAAACTCTTTTTCTGTTAACATTTCATTTATAACTTGTTATTACGTTATAAATTTTAACAAAGTCAACAAATTAGTTAATATATAACAAAGATATATTATACAATTAACATTGATAAATTATTCTAAAAAATAATATATTATTACATTATAAATGTTAGCAAAGTTTCATTTATAACATTAATTGAAAAATAATATTTATAATGTAATAACAAAAGTTATTATTTGCAATTTTATTTATAAACTACAAAACCATTTGCATTTTCAAAAAACTCTTCAATTTTTTTATTATCTTGGTTCCTAATTTTCCTAAGCCTATAAATACACTCATTTCCACCACAAAACTTAGCCAAAATGATCATCAATAACGATTTATATATTTACTTCATCATCTGATTTTTTTAAAAAAAAGTTTTTTTCATTTTTTTATTGTTTTTATTTTTTTTCCATTTTTATTTTAAAAAATATTCACAGAATCTATCGATCGATACACCGACACCGACGTATTGATTTTAGGGCATTCAATAAATCAATATTTTTGTCTTCTAAAACCTTGAATATCACTATTAAAAACCCAAGCCCAAAAAATAACCCTGAAAAAGTTTCTCAACCTTAATTACCTTACAACCATGAATGAAAAACTGATTGGAGCAATTAGATCTCTAGACCTGAAAAATCGGCCTTAAGTTCCTATAATATACAAAATAATCATATAAAAAATAATCAAGTTTGTCAGACATGGTAAAAAATCTAATATTCCATCTCAACTAAAGCAATATGTCACTCTCTCAACAAACAAAAAACAATATGTGGTGAACCCTCACATTAGGTATATATGTGACATTTTACATTCAATTAATATTGAAAAAAAAAAAAAGATTACGGACCCTTGATTACTGCAACGAAGTCATCAATGATTCAATATTATCATGGGTATATATACCATGGTTTTACAAAATAGATTTTATCATGGGTATATATACCAAGATCCCGAAAAAAAAAATCCAAAATACATTGAAGATATCAATATTCTGTTAAAACAAACACAAAAAAACAAAAACAAAAATTAAACAATTCATCTCTTTTGGAGTCTTTGGTTGTGAACAGACCTGTGAGAGAGATTGAACTTGCCCATCTTGTATGGGGTCATCAAGGGTATTTTCGACATTTTCACCTTCTCTTCTTCTCCTTAAAAAAAAACCCAAAGAACTAGGGTTTCAGGTGGCGCTTATAAAGGTGAGGAAGAACACAGAGGAACACGTGTGGAATTTGGGTTGGTGGGCTGGACCAATGACGTGGGCCATACATGGGCCTTAATTCATCTGACACCATTATCTACATCTATACTATCTATATCTATACTACTTAGTGTTGCTACACTCAGTTTTTTTCTCAGTCCAAAACACAGACTTATATACTTCCTTACAGATTCAGTAAAATATATATCTCTTAGATGATATATTCCTCACTAAATTTTTTTTTACACTTACTAAAAATGAGTTCATTCAATTTGAGATAAAGTGATATGTATTTTTTATCACAGCATATACCTTATTAGATGATGTTTATTATTTTAAAAAAAATGAAAACATGTGAGATCTGAGTTTTGGTTGATGAATGTGACTGAGTATATCATTTTCCTTGTACAACTTATAAAAGTAAAAAATCTTGAAAAACATTTATTTGACAAGTTTACCAAATACATCATTGTCACAAAGGAAATTTAATCAACACATCTATACTTTTTTTTATTTTTTGAAAAAAGATAGATCTTACTACCGACACTTTCAACACATCTATACTTGTGTAATTGTTTTCAAACATTTAATATTTTACAATAAACTTTCCTCAAAAAAGATTTTACAAAAACATGTCAGTCCCCAACAACCAATGTCATCTCCCCAAAACATTCGTTGTTTTTTTCATGGAGTGTGAATTCATTAATTGTTTTTGGTAATTGGTAATCGAAACATTCATTATTATATTCACCAAATCATTCATTATCATCAAAACTCTTCCCTACCGATGCTTCACCTTTCCCGATTCTCATGGATAACTAAAAAATCATTCTGTCCCATACCCGTTCATCTTCTTCACATCTTCCAATAGTTTCATCTTTTCCTATCCTCTTCACCATATCATGTCTAATTGTCTACGTTAGATCATTCCATCCACTTCCTCTTCCGATCGCAAATATTGGTATGAAGAGAGGTTTCCATAAGTCATCTCTGTCCCCTCCACTGCTGTGCGCGCACTGGGCGGCGATTGACGACACGAATTTCTTTGATTTTTATTTCTTTGATTTTTCACCTGTGCATTCTTCCATCTCTTCGATGATGGTTTCGAAGTTGTTTTAGTGTTCAATATCAACTTTTGGGAACTGTTTTTTAAGGTCAAATTCGTGGTCAATGCATTCACATTCAGTTAGCTTGTTTTCTTAATTTTTTTCAATATTAATATTAGGAGAATTGTTTTTTTTTTCTTTTCACTTTCAGTCCTTACTATTGAAACAGCCACTCAACTCAATTTAATCTGTGTCTGCACATATGAAGTATCAAAAGATCCTAATACTAGAAACAAAGAAAACAGAAAACACTATTCTTTCAAATTCTGTATTATTTGGGTTTCAAATACAACATTCCAAATATTCATGTTTGCAAGTCAATACACACATTATACAGACCAGCTTATTTGGTTTCACACACCTTGACAGTGGCCTGGCCTATTCCATTCCAATATTTATAAATTGTTGGAATCAAGAAATGGGTAATCTGTATACCCAATGACTGGATCTGAAGTGTAGAACGTGCTCCTATTATACTTGTTCAGAGGCGCATTGAGCTCAAACCGCCGGGGAAGGTCAGGATTCGCCAAGAACAACCGCCCGTACACAACCAAATCCGCATAATTCTCGCCCACCGCGCGGTTTCCATCCTCCCTATCATAGCCTCCAGCAACCATGAAAGTCCCCTTGAAAGCCATCCTCATTGAGAGGAGACTATGCGGTGTCTCTAGCTTTTCACCCACTTTAATCATCCTGGGCTCCACAGCATGGCAATAGAGGATGTTATACTTGTTGAGTGATTCTGCCATGTAGAGGGCGAGCTTTTCCGGGTTTGAATCCCCGCAGTCGGCGTAGTCTGCGTAGGGGGATAGTCTTATCCCTACTCGATCGGGACCGATCTCGTTCGCGACTGCCTCGACCACATCAAGCGCGAATCGACAACGATTCTCCAGTGTTCCACCATACTCATCCGTGCGATCATTCACTTGGTCCTTCAAGAATTGATCGATCAAGAACCCGTGCGCTCCATGGATCTCAATGCCATCAAAACCTGAATGTTCACACAAAACATACTTCACATCTCTGAATGCAGTCCATTTAACTACTAGTACTAACTTTCGCAAGCATAGTTCTGAATCAATAAGAATGCATGCAATGAGCAAGTTGTTGGGGTTATGTAGCGATCCGGCATATCAACATCAGACAGACATAATGAAGTCATATTGGAGTGGGCATCGAATTGAGAGAAGTTCTATGCAAGGCAAGACATGATGTAGAACATCATGAGAGATTGAGAGGGTTTTCAATTCGGGTATTATTTAGGCAATACTACTTTTTATGCATGAACTCCAAAGATTATGACTTTTTTTTTTACTCGAACTCTAATTTTGTTAATCCAGATTGACAAAAATCACTTTTAAAACAATGGTTCCAAACATGCCTTTAGAGTTTAAAATGACTAATTATAAGAAAAATTCCTACTATGTTATAATGGCACAAAAACTCATATTCTTACCAGCTTCAATGGCATTCTTAGCTGCGAGCCTGAAATCATTGACAATCTGAGGGATTTCATCTGTTCGTAGCCGCCGGGGAGGTGAGTATTGATTGATATCGATGCCATTGGCACTGTGCTGAGGTTTTACAGGCTTGTCTGTTGATGAAATTGGAGCTTGACCATTTGGTTGAAAATCTAATTACACAGACATTTTTTGGATAAGTAATTACATAAACATTAGATGAGATACAATTGAGAACTAAAAAAAATTTCAATAAATAATTTTTTTTTATATGACATTGGAAGGGTTAGTTCAGCAGTAAAAGTGACATTTGCATATGGTTTAATCTCGTATCAATGGACTTAAGAAACCATATCTAATCATCAACACATATTCACAGACAAGATTGTGAGATCCTCTTCCAAGTCATACTAGGGTTATTTTATTTGTCCAAGAATAACTTCTTCTACCATCATTTTTCTGATGAAAATTTACTGTTTATTTTTCCTTCAACGATCACACCAATGCATATGTTACATTATCTAAACTAAAATATGCATAACGTCATGTTGTGTGTTTGCTGATTCTTCAAAACAACCTAACATTCTGAGTACATACAGACCAGCTGTGGCCTTTTATTTTGAAACCAAGGATATGTTCAAACGTATTGCCAAATTAAACTGATGATACATAGAATTAAGCTGTGAAAGGACCATTAAAGAAAAATATAAGGTTGTGGTATAGTGAAGATAAGCTCCTTGACATCAGTTCAGAGTTGATGACAAAATTTACAATTTGTCATAACATGCAAAAATCATCAATGTAAAAAAATTGATGAATGTGTAAAACTAGAATTGTAACACACTTGCACAGTGACAAAACAGAGTTGAGTCTAGAATGTTAAATTGCAATCACAATATTGAAATATTTTTTTCTTCGCTCATTTCATGGTGTTTAATATCAAAAATTCAATTGCACAACCTAAATCATAACATTAAAAAACAATAATTAAACATAAAAAATTTTAAGCAAAAAATTAAACAATAACTGAATTATGACCCATTGATAGGAGACAGGATGTATCGTGTTAAAGACACAAAGATGTCCCACATGAACCAATGAAGATGCACTATGTAGATATGATAAAACTGTTTTAGGTGAGAATGTGTGTTTTTTTCATATAAAAATCAATCAGAGTGAATAAATTTTCCTTAAAAGTAGGTTTTACAATGTATGTGATATTTTCTTGCCAACCCATATAGGGATTTTCGAACAGAGAATCAAAACTCTATTGAGAATGTATAAAGATAAATAAGACGTGATAAACACTTCAATCACTGAAAAGTCACTTAAATAGTATAAATTCAAGCAAAAAAACTTAAGAGGCAAATTATACCATAATTTGACACCCTTCCCGCATGCCAAATCTGACAAAAGAATATTCCACCCTTGTTATGCACGGCCCTCACAATCGGTTTCCAAGCCTCCACCTGTTCTTCTGTCCAAATTCCTGGTGTGTCTGGATACCTTTCCATTGTTAAAAAAAAGATATTAATACATGAGGATAATTATCTACAAAAACGCGGTTGAGAGATCATCAAATCGTTACCCTTGAGCAGTGTTGGAGATTTCAGTGGCCTCAACAATTAAAAGGCCTCCGTTAGTGGTCCTCTGTGAGTAATAGAGGATTGCATGGGGTTGGGGGACATTGTTGTAAGACCTCTGTCTTGTTAATGGTGCCAAAATTATCCTGAAATATGTTTGTATTAAAAAAAAGTATGTTGGGAAGACTTGAGGATTTGCAATTTGTTGGAGAGTTAGCAATTAATAAAAAATAAAGAAGGGATGCTTCTCATATATTACCCTCTAAAAAACTCATTTTTTTTTTAAATTACCCATGTTAAAACCATTAAATACCCATTGTTTATGTTAGTGCACAGTGCCTCTCCGTAGCCACCAACTCAATCATGATTACCTCAATAACCAATACGCAATTATATTTTATTTCTACATAGATTAAATGGAAATTGCTCCGACTTAAGTTTTTTCGATTTTGTTTTCTTTTCCACCGCTTCTCCCCTTAATTGAATCCTCTATGAAATCCCAAATTCTAGTCCCCCATTTCAATCCATTTTTTCCTCCCACTCATTGAATTCCATTGTTTTCCTCATCTCCTCTTTCAAACCCTTCCATTGATTGTTGAAATGTTTCTATATAAGAATACAACACAATAACAAAGCGAGTTTACTGGTTCCATCAAAGGTTGAAGGGATTAGAAATGAGGAGCATAAACTTTATGTAGATTGTTTGTGAAGAGATGTGGACATTAAGGAAGAACTGCAACATAAGAGTTGCCCCTAAGGTCAGAATATTGTTTGCACTGAAATGATTGACATACTCGATATTTTGTACACGCGTATTCTCAAGTTTTAATGACAATTCTATTATTCTTGTATTGTATGTGGGGCGGATATATATACTCTTTAGTAAGCTAGACTTTTTCATACCATTAAGAGGCTGTCCTGCGTCGGCTTAACATCTTGGAATGGGGCCGCGGGCACGGCGAACATTCAGTTGGGCGAGGACTACGTGCATTGATTGGATTGAAACTTGTTAGAATTCTTTTTGACCGTGTCTCGACAGTTCTCATGGATTTCTATCTCTTTTTTTTCTTATGTTTTCTTATGTCCTCTCAACCCCTCACCACCAATTCAAGCATTAGCTATTGTATTTTCTTAAATTGAATAGATATGTCTATCGTTTGTCTCAAAAAAAGATGTTGCCCGGGGGTTTCGAAAGAGACTTAGATTCATAGCTCTATCACACACGGTCTATAGTCCAAATAATGGTGAGGATTTCTCTTTTGCCTCTCCTAAACATAGGCATTTTTTTGGTCAAATCACGTAATCTCTTCCCATGTGATTTGTATGTTTGTTTTTCCTTCTAATCTATTTTGAATCGCAAAGCTTTTTTTTTCCAACAGTGGATGGGAGATGAAAAGGATAAATGGATGCTGAGAGGTCAAAGGATTCTGTTAGAGGTAATTCAGATAATACAAAATATACAACGGTAAGAAATAATGTCATCAAGAAATTCATAACCCAACTATTATACAGTTAACAACTAGTCTTCTCCCATGCACTGTGTTCGTGTAAATAAAAAAAATACTTTGAAAAAACTACCCACAACCAACACCTTCATTTTTTTAACCATTTATATATAATATAATATATAATGTTAAATATATACATAAATAATATAATGAAATTTTTAATAATGGTTAAATAAATCATTTGTAAAATTTAAAATGAAATATAAAAGCGATATATTACAACTAAAAATGAATATTTAACATATATACCCCTCTACTGACCCTATATTGTAAAAATACCCCATTTGAAACTCCAAAACCAATAATATATCTCGAATTCATATATATATATATATATATATAGCTCTAATGGACAAAAAAATGTGACATTTATATATAATTTAAATACTTTAGAATTAAGAGTGCAACTTGAACAGATTGAACCCGTCTCAATCGAAATTTTTTTGGGTTGGTTTGGGTTAGGGTATTAGCGTTCGGGTTCAACCCTATCCCGACCCAAGTAATTTGAACTTAATTTGAGTTAGATTTAAGTTGAGGGTCGGGTAATCCGAATGAACCTGAACCCAAAGTTTTCATATCTAAGTGAAATGTTTTAAGTAAAATTATAATTTTTTAATGTGAATAATAAAATTTGAATTGTATAATATTTGTTTATGTAGAATATTTCATTCCTATAGTTTTTATATATTTATTTTTATATAGAATCTTTTACTTCTATGTGTATGATAAAATGTTCTTTATCTTCATTTTTTTTCATGTGGATAATTAATTCTTACAAAGTTTTAATTATTTAAAATAATACATATTTTAAGTTAAACTCGAACTCGATCCAACCAGAAATCAAACCCAAATCCAACCCGATCAAAATCCGACAAGTTGGATTCTCCAACCTCGAGTTGGGTTGGGTCAGGTAAAAAAAAAATATCACACAAATGGATAAAAAATGTGACATTTATGTATAATTTAAATTATTTAGAATTAAGAGTGCAACTTGAACGAGTTGAAACTGACCAAAATTTTTTTGGACGGGTTGGGGTTGGGGTGTTAGCGTTCAGGTTCAACCCGATCTCGAACCCAAGTAACCCGAACCTAATTTGAGTTATATTTAAGTTGATGATCAAGTAACCCTAATTAACCTGAATATATTTCTTAAAAAATTACATATCTAATTAAATGTAGTACATAAATTTAAATAAAATTCAAAGCACATACAAACCACAAAAGGGAATGCAAATAACAAAATGAAAGTACATACTTCATTAAATATTTATACACATTAAAACAACGGATTTTTACATATTTACTCTAAAAATTCTAATTTTGTCAAAATACCACCGTTAAAAACCTAAGTTCAGAAATAACCCTAAAAAATGTAACATCAATGCAATTGTGCTCCTCCGTCACACTTTGTTCATAACCCTGCCTCAACCTTGGAAACATGAGGTAATCATACATTGTGAAAAGTCTCGAATACCCTCAACTAAGGCCTTGTTTGAAAACTGGTTTAGGGTGCTTTTAGGTTTGCAAAAACTTAGTTCCACAAACCCATTTCCCATTTCCAAATAGAAAAAAGGTTACAAGTTAATTAAAAGCTGCATACACTTTTTTGCAAAAAGAAAATAAAAAAAATGCTTAAAAGCTAGCTTTTTCATAATTTATAGATAGATAGCTTCTTACAAATTCTATTTTAAACTCAGTTTTTAGAGAAAAATTAACTGCTAAATTCTCTTCCAAAGAGAGCCTAAATCAATATGTCCTAAGCCCTCCCCTTCCCTCATTTTCTCGATAGGGATCTATGTAACATTTTGCATTCAAATAATGGTGCAAAAAATGAAAAAACAGAGCCCCTTAACCACCACAATGAAAGTTGGCTGCAAGTAGGGGTAGCAGCGGACTATTCGAATAGGTTACCCGCCCTAACCCGGTTGGGTCAAGTCGGACTTACGTTGGGATGGGTTTGAGATATATAAAATGGAAATCCGGTAGGTTTGAAACAGAAAATGGGTTTACTTAGTAAAATCCGCCCCGAACCCGCCCCGATTGTAATTAATATTAAGATTAAATATTTACTGTAGTTTTTTATTTGTCATTTGGTATTAAAAAAAAATTGAAACATTATATTTCTCATTTGTCATGGATATTGAAATTTGATTTTTCTTATTTTATTTATTATTTTGTAAGGTTTATTCCAATAGATTTTTATTTTTATTCAAAATTTCAATTTAGATTAAATATTACATATAAATATGTTTTAACATTTTATATCTAAACTTATCTTGGCCTAACTCGACCAAACCAACCCTACCTAAACGGAACAGGTCGAGGCATGTTCGAGTTTTTTTACATGCTTATTGAGATATGTTTGAAATAAGAAAACGAAACCCGTCATTAGACGAGTTTTTATGAGCAGGCTTGAGTTTGAGATTCACAAAACTCATCCCAACCAATTATGTTGCCATCCCAACCTACAATAATGCACTGTTTTAAGAAAATGATAAAATAATATTTCATTGGGGGGTATAAATGTAAAAATCCCTAAAAATTCCTTAAAATCCAAAAAATTTACAAAAGATAATGCAATTAAAACTGTTCAAAATTATCAATATTGTTAAAAAATTAAATTAAACAATTCATCTCTGTTGGGGTATGTGGTGGTGAACTGACCTGTGAGAGAGATCAAAATTGCCCATCTTATATGGGGTCATCAGGGGTATTTTCGACATTTTCACCTCTTCTTCTCCTCCTCAAAAAAACCAGTGCTATTTTTGGGGTGCTTATATAGGGAAATAATACAACACATGGAATACATGAAGTATGTGAGTTGGGCCAGAACCCGCAGATACCTGTGGAAAGGAGAACTGGATCTGTGATTTATTACATGGAATGCCATCATCTGTGACTGCAAATATTTGGCTTCTTGAGGGTTAAAACCGTACAAGAAATGACGGGTCGAAGTTTGGGAGGGTTGGTGGGCTGGACCAATGACATGGTCAAACATGGGCCGTCATTCACATCAATTTTGAATCTGGACAATTACAGTCATTTTCCGTGCATTTCACATTCAGTTGCTTGTTTTCTCTCTTAATTAGGAAGTGACGTCCAGCCCACTGTGCTCTAACAGCAGTCTACTTCAAAATAAAAAAAAAAAATTTTTAAGAGATTTTTCCTCCTCGGTTTGTTGTTTGTTCTTTTTTTCTTTGTTGTCTAACACAGAGAGTAACTCCCTCCGCAGGTGAGGCCTGCGGTCCTCGATCGGTCACTCACGTCAGTCGTTCACTCGCCCGGCCTACCCCTGGAAGTTCCCTGAAAGGGATTGCTTCCAGATTTAGGCCGGGGACCCCCACGTATAAGTTAGGTTGCTTTGTTCGCTGCCACGGGTCGGTGCCCGCCAGAGCCATGGCGATTTAACGGATTTCCATGGCCACTACGGTGCCAAACCCACTCCCTTTTTGCCCGAGCAATTTTGTTAGACTCCCTAGAGCTGTTTTGTTTTAAATAAAATTCATTGAAGTGTGTGTATATAATCATACGAAATTATTTATATATCGAGTTACACTAAAACATTTTTTTCATGTTAAAAAAATAACAAAATATTTGTGATATACTTTATAATAGAACCTTGTACAGTCATACATAATAATAACACAATATATATTATGTTATCATAGTGTATGAAGCTGCAAAACGGAATGAGTGTATCTAGAGGTGCAACTCGGGCGGGTTGAGTTGGGTTCAGATCGGGTTCGATTTTAACCCGCATTGTACGGAACCTAACAAAAAAACCGGAGCCCAAACTCAGCCTCAACCCGAACCCGACCTCAACCCGCGGGTTCGGGTCAGGTTCGAGTTGAATTCAGGCTCGGGTTGGGCTCCGGTTGAGCTCGGGTTCAATATGTAAAATATCATAAAAATTATTTAATAAACAACACAACAAACTCTAATTAATTAAATGTATATTCATCACAAAAAAAACTTACAAAATCCAAATAGTTCATGAATACATATTCTAAATTTTAATTAAGCTAAACATAGCTTCATCGCTTTTCAACAAAAATATAAAAAAAAACTTTCACCACTTCCTAAAAAAAACCCTTCACCTTCAATGTCCAAATCAGTTTTTACTAAAGTTTTCGTGGTCTAAACATACTACAGACATACACAATCAAGTCTACACAAAAAAATAAGACAAATTGGGGGTTGGGTTCGGGTTGAGCCCGCTTAACCCGACCCCCAACCCAAACCCAACCCGAATTGGGTTCGGATTAATTCGGGTTCGGGTTGGGTGGAACCCGGCAGAGAAAAACCTAAACCCAAACCCGCCCATGAACCGGGTTGGGTCGGGTTCAACCCGCCCAAGTTGCACCCCTAAGTGTATCAGCGCTCTTCTTAATTTTTTTCAATATTAATTAATATTAATATAAATATTTACACTAGTTTTATTCACATGTCAGATGTACATGGTTCTAGACTAATGAAGTGTAATTCACCTGGACACCATTATGGTATGAAAAATGTTAGTTCTGTTACACTCGTATTTTTATATAATTCTAAATAAATGAATTGAGCACGCAGTCTATCTATTTTACATTCCAAAATAAAAAAATAAAAACATGGGTAACTATTTATTTTCTTATATTTTTTTCATAAATATATTTCATTTATTAGATAAATATATATCCGACCAAAAACATTTCAAAGGTGTATGCATGAATGAGTCCGTTTCTTTCACTTAAACATTGATTATAATACACGTCTTTGTTGCCACCAAAAGTATTATAACTTCTTGTGCATGTTTGTGCCAAATTGTAAATGCCTGAAATAAAAAAAGGATTCAAACACATTGGTGGAACCTTTGAAGATTAGCTTCTTTAATTCCTTATAGTAGTGATTACTGATTAGTGAATGTAATTCAGATGAACTCATTATACAAGAAAGACTAACTTGGCAATTTGAAGGTTCTCTGTGTGTGTGTAACAAAGAAATTAAGTGGTAATTACTGAATTACATGGATCACTATTGATTTTTTTCCCTTCTAATCTCACATTATGGTATGTCATTCTTTCTATTCTTTCTAATCAACCAAAAAATGATGGAAATCAAACCAAGTAAATCGCACAATAGAACACAATTTTTATGTTGTTTAGTAACTTACATCAACGGGAGAAAATGAGAATCAATTCAGTATAACAAGTAATTTGACTAGAAAGATCTTTCAACACTATTAACAAGAGACTGAATGTAGAAGGGTACAACAGATTAAACTATCAAAGAAATTCAAGTTAAGGACACTATGGTTGGGCCTTTGATCCACCCCATCTGAAAATAGATCCATTTCAATTACAATGTAAGACATCTCACAGGACCTTGTATGATTGATTTCAATCCCCTAAAAGAACATCTCCACGTAAATTTGGGAAGAACTTCCTCCCAATATATCCACAAAGCCTTGAATTATTAACAGAAAGATTTGTTTGCTCACACACACAAGCATTTGTGAACTCACTTTCACAGTCCTTGCTATTGAAACATCCATTCAACTCAATGTAATTTGTGCCTGCACATATGAAGTATCAAAAGATCCTAATACCAGAAACAGAGAAACAGAAAACATTATGTTTTTCAAATTCTGTATTATTTGTGTTTCAGACACAACATTCCGAATGTTCATGTTTGAAAATCAAAATAAACATTATACAGGCCACCTTATTTGGTTTCTCACACCTTGACAGTGGCCTGGCCTATTCAATTCAAACCCCCAAAACACCAAATCATCTTTCACAAATTGCTCCCCACTCTGTGTTCTTTGGTCCAACACACATAAATCTTTATAAATTGCTGGAATCAAGAAATGGGTAATCTGTATACCCGATGACGGGATCTGAAAGGTAGAACGTGCTCCTATTATACTTATTCAGAGGCGCATTGATCTCAAACCGCCGGGGGAGGTCAGGATTCGCCAAGAATAACCGCCCATACACAACCAAATCCGCATAATTCTCGCCCACTGCGCGGTTTCCATCCTCCCTATCATAGCCTCCAGCAACCATGAAAGTCCCCTTGAAAGCCCTCCTCATTGGGAGGAGACTGTGCGGTGTCTTTAGCTTTTCGCCCAGTTTAATCATCCGTGGCTCCACAGCATGGCAATAGAGGATGTTATACTTGTTGAGTGATTCTGCCATGTAGAGGGCGAGCTTCTCTGGGTTTGAATCCCCGCAGTCGGAGTAGTCTGCGTAGGGGGATAGTCTTATCCCTACTCGATCGGGCCCGATCTCATTTGAGACCGCCTCAACCACCTCAAGCGCAAACCGGCATCGGTTCTCCAGCGTCCCTCCATACTCATCCGTGCGATCATTCACTTGGTCCTTCAAGAATTGATCAATCAAGTACCCGTGTGCTCCATGGATCTCAACGCCATCAAAACCTGATTTTTAACACAAAAAAAATGACATCTCTGAATGCAGTCCATTTAATCACTAGTACTACTTTCACAATGAAATAAACATGCATAGTTGATGAATGTGTATGTCCCAGTGTAGTTTCATGATCAATAAGAATATATGCAATGAGCAAGCTATTAAGGTTACACAACAATCCGGTATTCCGGTGTATCAACATCAAATGGATGTGATGAAGCCATATTGGAGTGGGCATCGAAGACAAAATTAAGAATTTATCCTAATTAATATTTAAAGTAGATCTCTTAAAATCATGTAAAAAATATATTTGTTTGTTAGAGATTACTTGGGGACGAAGTTAGAGATTTATCTCTATAAATAAATCCCATAAACAGGAAATTCTATGGCAAGGCAAGACATGATGTAGAATTCCATGAGATATTGAGAGGGTTTTTAGTTTCAAGGGAGTGAAACTGCTCATGGAGTTCCACTATTAATAAGAACACACAATGATTAATCAGGTAAGGCAAGAAAACTTCTCATTTTTTTTTCTGTTGAAAACACGTTGATGAGACTCGGCATGTATGGATCCAACTTGTGGACAGCTTCTGTTGTTGCATAATCGAATCGTACTTTGTTTCCCCTCTTCACTAAAGGGTCATAGGTTCCATTTTTACTCATGCTGATAGGATAAAATTCAACCAACAAATAATATAAATCTCTCCTAAAAAAAAATCCTTTATCCCATATCAAGGTGTCGTCAAATATGATTAATTCAAAACAGTAAAATAAAAATGTGGGTTCCTAGGCCATAGTAAGACTGGCCTATGTTGGTCTAAGCTTTCCGATTTTTCCTTTTGTTTTTATTGCTTTTGTATTTTGGGCAATTCTTAATAAAATTGGGTTAGGATGTCTACCAATTCTTTCAAAAAAGAAAAAGAAAAAAAGAAAAGATGCATACCAGTTTGCTGCTTTCACATTTCCAAGATTGCAATTATGGAATAAGTGAATGTTTTCAACTGGGGTGTTATTTAGGCAAGACTACATTTTATGAATGAACTTCAAAGTTATGACTTTTATTTAAAATCAAACTCTAATTTGTTAATCCAGTTAGACAAAACTCACTTTCAAAACAATGGTTCCAAACATAGCTTTAGAGTTCAAAACGACGAATTATAAAAAAACTCCTACTAGGTTATAATAGCATGAGAATTCATATTCTTACCAGCTTCAATGGCATTCTTAGCTGCAATCCTGAAATCATTGACAATCCGAGGGATTTCATCTGTTCGTAACCGCCGTGGAGGTGAGAATTGAGTGCTGTCGACACCGTTGGCACGGAGCTGAGGTTCTAGAGGCTTGTCTGTTGACGAAATTGGAGCTTGACCATTTGGTTGAAAATCTAATCACACAAACGTTTTTTCAGAAAATTAATTACATAAACATTAGACGAGTGAAAACTAAAACATATTTGAATACTTATAAAAAGAAAAAATATTTTCAACAAGATTTTCTTTTTATTATAGGGCATTGGATGGGTTAATTCAGCAGTAACAGTGACATTTGCATATGGTTTATTCTCACGTCAATGGACTAAAAAAATTCATATCCAATCATTTAACACATATTCACATAAAAAATTGACAAAAACTATTGTGAGATCCTCTTCCCAGTCATTTTAAAGAAAACTTCTTCTACCAGCGTTTTTTTTTCTGATATTCATAATGTAATGTTGTATGCTTGCTGTTCTTCTAAAGAAAAACTTCTTCTACCAACAAGAAAAATTACTGTTACTTTTACCTTCAAAGAACACACCAATGCATATGTGACATTATATAAACTAAAATATTCATAATGTAAAACAAACTAACATTCTGAGTATGTTCGGAACATAGCTGTGGTTTTCCATGTGGTCTTTCATTTTGAAACTGATGATATATAGAATTAAGCTGTGAAAGGAACTGATATTGCGAATGGTCTAAAATTTTGTCTGAATCACAGTTTTTTGGTTTCTCCAGGGTCTAGGTCTAACAATGTCCAACTGCATACATCAATATATGTATGAGAAATTGAGAATATAAACTATCTATTACAAATTAGAGATTGATCATTTTGAGCAAACTAAATGACATATCACAAGTGCATGAACTTTGATATTTAAATCCATGATTTGAGAGATGCTCTACACAGAATAAATTGTAGTGGTTATCCACACCATTGACATGCAGGCACTGCAACTTTTATTGGACACATGGATCATATTTTAGGTTTTATCATTTAAACTGAAAAAAAAAAAACACCTAGGAAATTTGGTCACTAACCATTTCATAAGACTGACCTCAAAATCAACATTTAATGCATATATGCTAGTACCATTCGGATGCTACTTAACAACTTCATGAATACAAATTGACTTTGAGTTCCAGAACCAAAGCTTATAATACAACATAACATGAATTTAAAGAACATAAAACATTATAACTCCATGAACAAGCCAGGAAAGCAAGGGACACAGTTAAAGAGAAGAATTTAACAATTTCCCTGGACCGTGAAACCCAATCAATTTTTTATTTTATATTATTTTTTTGGCTCTGAAATCAACAATATGTTTACTGATTTAAATTCTTGATTGCAAGACAAATGACAGCAGAAATTAAACAGTGAGATAGTTCATTGTCCCTGTCCCTTATCAGATGAAGTACGTTGCGGTTCAATAGGAGGAATAGTGGATAGTGGTTCTATGCAAAAGTCAGATGTAGAAAAGAGAATCTTCAATGTATGGTGAGGCTATTAGACCTATCTACACCCGATGTATCTGAAGTGTTTCACTGGATTACTTTCCTATCACTGATTATAACAACAAAATGTTAAAACCAATCTGCTATGTTTTTGGCCATGGGTTTCTTTATTCATCAGTTTTTCTATCAAAAAGTCCACAACAATGATGATCTAAATCATCCAGGAATGTAGATAGGCTGGATACATTCACTTCCACAAAATATTATTTTTTTCCGGAACCCCAACGTATTCACAGAAAATGGTGGCATACTGAATGAACTGAAGTCAATGCTTTTTTTCAACAAACTAATACAAACTTAGCCTTCTTAGATAGTAAATAAATTATTTTAACCAGTGCGTTGCTTCTCCCAAAGAAAGAATGATCCAGCAAGCACTCTTCATGTATTAGTGTTGATGGCACATAATAAATCAAACCGAATGCCAGAATTTGTGCTCATAGACGACAACATTAACTGAATATATAAACCTAGAATTGTAACACACTTCAACAGTGTGACAAGACAGAGTTGAGCCTAGAATGTTGGATTGCAATCACAAAGTCAAACATTTTTCTTTCCTCACTTCATGGTGTTTAATACCAAAAATTCAATTGCACAACCTAAATCATAACATGAAAAGACAAGAACTAAACATAATCGATTTTAAGGAAAGAATTAAAAGTAGCTGAATTTTGACTTATTGATAGGTGATATGATATGTTGTGTTAAAGATAGATTCCTTATGTGAACAAATGAGAATGCACTATGTAGATGACACAAAACTGTTTTAGGTGAGAATGCGTGGTTTTTCATATAAAAATCAATTAGAGTGAAGAAATTTCCATTAAAAGTAGTTTGCACCACTTATGTGCTATTTTCTGCCTATATAGGGGATCCAAACTCCATTGAGAATGAATAAAGATAAATAGGATGTGATAACACTTCAATCACCGAAAAAGGTTAGTTATTATTATTAATTCAAGCAAAAAAAAAAAATTAGAGAAAGGCAAATTATACCATAATTCGACACTCTTCCCACATGCCAAATCTGACAAAAGAATATCCCGCCCTTATCATGCACGGCCCTCACGATCGGTTTCCAAGCCTCCACCTGCTCTTCCGTCCAAATTCCTGGAGTGTCCGGATACCTTTCCAATGTTAAAAAAAGATATTAATGCATGAAGGACAATTATCTACAAAAACGCGGTTGAGAGATCATTGAATCATTACCCTTGAGCAGTGTCAGAGACTCCGGTGGCCTCAGCAATCAGAAAGCCCCCATTGGTGGTCCTCTGTGAGTAGTAGAGGATTGCATGGGGCTGGGGGACATTGTTGTAAGACCTCTGTCTTGTTAATGGAGCCAAAACTATCCTGAAATATGTTTGTATCAAAAAAATATGTTGAGAGGACTTGAGGATTTGCAATTTGTTAGGTTTAGCAATTAATAAATAAATAATGGAAGTTTTTCAAACATACCCCTCTAAAAAAAACTCAATTTTGTTAAATTACCCATGTTAAAACCATTAAATACCCCTCAAATAGTTTATGTGAGTGCATCAGTGCGTCGCCATAGACACCATTAACTTCAGTAACTCAATCATGGTTACCTTAACAACCAATATACAATTACATTTTACTCTTATGTGGATGAAACAGAAATTGCCCAGATTTCAAATTTTTTTTTAATTTTCTTTCCTTTTCCACCACTTCTCCCCTAAATTGAACCTTTTGTGAAATCCATAAATCTTCAATTCATTTTTTTTCCCCCTCTTTGGATTCCATTGCTTTCCTCATCCACTCATTCAAAGTCTATCCATTGATTGTTTGAAATGTTTCAATACAAGGGTACAACACAATAACAAAGCGAGTTTAGTCGGCCATCAAAGATTGAAGATGATTGGGTTGAAGCACTCATCTTGGTTGATTTGGGGTTCGATCAAAGGGATGAGAAATGAAGAAATACAGATGGGGGTTGGCAGTTTGGTTGAAGAGATGTGAGGATTCATTTCCATTGAAACATAAAAGGTTTTGAAGGGATGTGGGGTTCGATTGAAGGGTTGAAAAATGAAGCTGCCTGGGTTGAAGGGATGAGAAATGAGGAGCATAAACTTCATGTAGATTGCTTGTGAAGAGATGTGAACATTAAGGAAGAACTGCAGCATGGGAGTTGCCCCTATGGTTGAAATATTGTTTGCCCATAAATGATTGACATTTAGTATTTTGTACACGTGTATTATCATGTGCAGTGGCTAATTTATGTATTGTATGTGGGGGAATCATGGTAATGTATCCTGGATGTATATACTCCTTCGTAAGCTAGAGTTTCTCGTACCATTGAGAGACTGTCCTGGGGTTTTGAGAGAGTCAGATTTATAACCCCACCACACAGTCTGTAGTCTAAAAAAACAGTGTAAATTTCTCTTTTGCCTCTGCGTGAACAATGACAATCTTTTGTCAAATCACGTAAATCTCTTCCCATGTGATTGTATGTTTGTTTTTCCTTCTTCTCTACTTCAATTTGTGAACCTTTATTTTTCGACAAGGGGGATGGGAGATGAAGAGGATAGATGGATGCTCAAAAGGTTGAAGGATTCTATTAGAGGCTATTCAGATATTACACAATATCTGACGGTAAAAAAAATGTCTTCAAGAAATCCATAACTCAACTACTATACATCTACCAATGCACTAACTCAAACAATTTGAGGGGTATTTATGTAAAGATGGTTTTAACAAAGGTTATAATTTAGCAAAATTGAGTTGTTTGGATGGGTATATGTGAAAAATCCCACAAAGAACAGGAAATGATTGAGGCAATGGTCAGTGTTACATCCAATGAAATGGCAATGCCATGTATAATTTTTTTGGAATAAACAGTACATTCAATTTATTGAATACACACACACACACGCACTCTCTCTTCAAAATCACGTACTTAATTAAATGAAGTACATAAATTTAAATAAAATTCAAACCATGTACAAACTGCAAAAGGGCATGTAAATAAGACAATGAAAGTACATACTTCATTAAATATGTATATACATTAAAACAACGGATTTTTACATATATACCATAAAAACTCCAATTTTGACAAAATACCACCATGAAAAAACCTAACTTCAAAAATAACCATTGAAAATTTTACAATAGGGCAACCGTGCCCATCCGTCACACATTGTTCATAACCTTGGCTCAACCTTGGTAACATGGGGTAATCACACATTGTGAAAAGCCTAAAAAATATTCTTAACTAAAATTATACGTGCTAAGCTCTCCCATTCCCCCATTTTTCCCGTGAAGGTTCTATGTGACATTTTGCATTCAAGTAACAGTGCAAAAATGGAACTCCTTAACCACCGCAACAAAAGTTGATTGCAAGGATGCACTGACTTAGAGAATGACAAAGAGCGCAGATACACTCGGTCCGTTTTACAGCCTATAATAGCATAGTATATACTGCGTTATTATAATATATGGAGTTCTATCTATGATACAAAAAACTTTCATTTTTTTCAAAACAGAAAAAATATATAATATTGCATCACTTCTACGTACATATGAATTTTTTTAAAAGAAAAAAGAAAAATTAGTGTGGGCTGCAAATGGTGCATGAACATATCATTTTTCAATGACAAAATAAGATTTTATTGGGGGTATGAATGCAAAATTCCCTAAAAAACCAACATTACACTACAAAGGATAACTCAATTTAAACAGTTTGAAAATATCAATATTGTAAGAACAAATCTCAAAATAAAAAAAAAAAACAAAACAAATTAAACAAATCATCTCTGTTGGGGTATATGGTGGTGAACTGACCTGTGAGAGAGATCAAACTTGCCCATCTTATATGGAGTCATCAGGGGTATTTTTGACATTTTCACCTCCTCTTCTTCTCCTTCTCAGGAAACCAGTGCCATTTTGGGGTCCTTATATAAGGAAAGAAGACAACAGAGGGAACACATGAAATGTGTGAAGGGGAGCAGAAACCGAAGATACCGGTGGAAAAGAGGACCGGATTTGTGATTTATTACATGGAATACCATCATATGTGATGGTATCTTCTGACGGGGTAAAACCGGAAATAAGTGACGACAGACGATGCGTCAAGTTTGGGAGGGTTGGTGGGCTGGACCAATGACGTGGCCAAACAGGGCCGTAATTCATATCCGGTCCACATTCAATTTTGCATCTGGACAATTGCAGTCACATTCAACGCTTCAACTCCAGCCGTTGGTCTCTCTTCTATATTCATTTCCTTTTGCTGTTGGTTAGACAAAGAAAGCAGTAATAGCTAAAGGTAAACTCGTAGTCACATTGAATGTGGCTTGTTTTTTATATTTTTTTAATATTAGTGAAATACATAACTAAAAAAAAAACTTTGAATGCGTATTTTTTATTTTTTATTGAAAAATGTCCTGCGTAATTTATTTTTACCGTCCAAAACGTCACACATATATATATTTTTTTTAAAAAAATTATATATATTTCAACTCTGTATTTTTATAAAATATGAAATATATAATTCTATGAAGTGAAAGATATCATTCATGAAAAACATGCTCTTATCATACTTATTCAGGGGCACATTGAGCTCAAACACCGGGGAGGTTAGGATTCGCCAAGAACACCCGTCCATACACAACCAAATCCGCATAATTCTCGTCCACCAAACTGTTTCCATCCTCCCTATCATAGCCTCCAACAACCATGAAAGTCCCCTTGAAAGCCTTCCTCATTTGGAGAAGGCTTTGCAGTGTCTTTAGCTCTTCGCACACTTTAATCATCCTTGGCTCCACAGCATGATAATAGAGGATATTATACTTGTTGAGTGATTCTGCCATGTAGAGACCTTGACCATTTGGTTGAAAATAAAATTACACGAACATTTTTTTCAGAAAAGTAATTATATAAACATTAGATGAGTGAGAACTAAAAATAATTTCAATACTCATAAAAGAAAAAAATATTTTCATCAAGATTTTCTTTTTATTATAGGGCATTGGATGGGTTAATGCATATAAGTTAGTAAATCTGGATGCAACTTAACTTAAAGTTTATAATCAAACATAACATGAATTTAAAGAAAATAAAACTTCAAGAACAAGCCAGGAAAGCAAGGGACACAGTTAAAGAGAAGAAGTTATCAATTTCCCTAGAATGTGAAACCAATCATTTTTTTTTTTTGGGGGGGGGGGGGGGGGGGGGTTGTCTGAAATCAACAATATATTTACTGATTTAAATTCTTGATTGCAAGATCAATGACCACATAAATTAAACAAGATGATAGTAGGTTCATTGTCCTTGTCAACAAAGCCTTATCAGATGAAGTAGGTTTATTACATGGAATACCATCATATGTGATTGTAAATAATTGGCTTCTCATGGGGTAAAACCGGAAATAAGTGACGACAGATGATGCGTCAATGGGATAGTCATTGCTTTCAATGCATTTCACATTCAGTTCAACGTTTTGTTTTTTTTTTTTTAAAATATGCACTCTCCTTGAAGTACATACAGTTATACAAAATAAATTATATATCGAGTTATATTAAAGTAAAAAAATGACAAAATTTTTTGTGTTGTACTTTATTATAGAACCTTATAAAGTCAAACGTAATAATAATACAATATATATTATGTTATTATAGTGTACGATACTGCAAATGGAATGAGTGTATCAACGCTCTTCTTAATTTTTTTCAATATTAATTAATATTAATATAAATATTTAAACTAGTTTTATACACATGTCAAATGTGCATGGTTCTAAATTAATGAAGTGTAATTCATGTGGACACCATTATGGTATGAAAAATGTTAATTCTGTTACCCTCATATTTTTATACAATTCCAAATAAAAAAATTAAGCACGCAATCTATTTTACATTCTAAAATAAAAGGGAAAAATATTCTTAACTTCCTAATATTTTTTTGAAATCACAAAAAGTCTATATAAAATCACAAAATCATCATAGGTCCTCATAGAGTGTATATGGTTAACGAATTTAGTCTACCGATCAAAAATACATTAAAATAAGTCCTCGGAAACTTACTAAAATTGGATTCAGTCCCTACAAAATTTATAAAATCAAACCTATTTTTTTTGTAAGACAAAATACTCATTTATTTTTCAACATCCCCATCTCCTGATATGTCATCCTCATCTATAAAAAAATATATCCATCAAACCTCATTTGATCTACAAAATTTAGTCATTTTTTAACATTTTCACCTCAATTTCGTTACAGAGACTGAACAAAAAAATTACAGTTTCATCAACTCCATTCTAAAATCAGTAGAGAAAACAATTTAAAAACAAAATCAAAATTCTATAATACATTCTTAACTCAAAATTACTAGCAATAAAAAGCATAGCACCTTGATTATAAAAATATAATTTGTTTAATAAAATTTAAATAAATCAGTATATATTTTTAGATAATCACATGGATTTTTTGTGATTTTAGAGAGATTTCAGGGAGTTAAAACGATTTTTAAATTTCACAAGGACTTTTTTCTATTTATATAAGTTTTGAGGGAGTTATAACGATTTTTTTCAAAAAAGAAATAAATTTTAAAAGGATATAACAGTAAGTTATCATGCATGGTTAGTGTTAACCACACATCTAATTAGTTATAGAGATTAAAATAAATCTTATTATAGGGATCTGAAGAGATTTATCAATTTTACATAAACTTTTTCTTATTTTTATAAGTTTTCAAAGAGCTAGATCGATTTTTCCCAAAATAAAAATATGGTAGCTATGTATATGTAATTTATTAGATAAATATACATCTAACAAAAACATTTCAAAAGTGTCTGGATGAATGAGTACGTTTCTTTCCCTTAAACATTGATTATAATACACGTCATTGTTGCCACCAAAAGTATTATAACTTCTTGTTCATTTTTGTGTCAAATTGTCAATGCCTAAACAAAAAAAAGAGGATTCAAACACATTGGTGGGACATTTCAAGATTAGCTTCTTTAATTCCTTATAGTAGTGATTACTGATTAGTGAATGTAATTCAGATGAACTCATTATACAAGAAAGACTAACTTGGCAATTTGAAGGTTCTCTCTCTGTGTAACAATGAAATTAAGTGGCAATTACTGAATTACATGGATCACTGTTGATTTTTTTTCCCTTCTAATCCCACATTATGGTATGTCATTCTTTCTATTCTTTCCAATCAACCAAAAAATGATGGAAATCAAACCAAGTAAATCACACAATAGAACACAATTTTTAGGTTGTTTAGTAACTTACATCAACCGAAGAAAATGAGAATCAATTCAGTATAACAAGTAATTTGGATACAAAGATCTTTCAATCCTTTTTTTCAACACCGTTCCCTTTTCTCAAAAGTGACGTCGCAACAAAAAAAATATACATATCTAAATCATTAACAAGAGACTGAATATAAAAGGGTACAACAAATTCAACTATCAAAGAAATTCAGGTTAAGGACACCATAGTTGCACCTTTGACCTGCGTCATCTGAAAATAGACCCATTTCAATTACAATGCAAGACGTCTCACAGGACCTTGTATGATTGATTTCAACCCCCTAAAAGAACATTTCCATGTAAAATTGGGAACATAACTTCCTCCCAATACATCCACAAAGCCTAGAATTATGATGATCCATGCAATCTAAAAATTCATAGAAAGATTTGTTTTGCTCACACACACAAGCCTTTATGAACTCACTTTCACAGTCCTTACTGAAACATCCGCTCAACTTAATGTGATCTGTGTTGGGTTTGGGCCTTCTTTAGGTCCAACCATAAGGGCCCAGGGTGCGCCATGCATTGGCACGTGCACTGTTCACGTGAACAGTGCACAACCCATTTATTAGGGTTCTTTATGATTGACGCACGGTCAGAAAGAAAAATAGGTTGCGGCGTGTGTTCGGGTTCGGCAGCAAAGGAAGAAGTGGGAGAGGAGAGAGGAGAGGAGAAAGTTTTTCTTCTTTAGGTTCCTCCGTATATTTCAATTTATATCGAGGTTGGGTTCTCGTTTAGAAGAATATTTAAAGTTTCATTGAGATAATCTTGTATCTCGCTTTCATCTTGTATTCTTCAAGTTTTGAACAAAACTTGAGAAGACATTTATTCTCATTATATTTTGATATAGTGAATTGTTGCCGGAGTGCCTCGTTGATGTAGGCTTACACCAAACCACGTTAAATTGAGTGTTTTCTTGTGATTTGCATGTTATATTTTTTTAATTGCGTTGGTGATTGATTCGGGTTTCGTATATATTATTCCGCGATTAGTATTATTTATTTTATACAAATAAAATTATTAAAAATCCCAACAATACGTGCATACACAAATGAAGTATCAGAAAATCCTAATACCACCCTATTTTTCAACATTGATGGATTTTAATTTCAGTGTGGTTTACAATTACCACCAACCAAACACTTGATTTTATACACTTTCATGATAATCTCACATGAAATCAAATTCCATCCTACAATGCCATGAACCAAACACAGCCTAAAGGTAAACTCGTAGTCACATTCAATTGCTTGTTTTTTAATTTTTTTTTTTAATATTAGTGAAATACATAACTAAAAAAAAACTTGAATGCATCTTTTTTATTTTTTAATGAAAAATGTTCCGCGCAATTTATTTTATCGTCCAAAACGCCATCGCACATATTTTTTATTTTTTTTTAAAAAACTATATATATTTAATATCTATATTTTTATAAAATATGAAGTATATAATCCGATCCAATGAAGTGAATGATATCATTCATGAAAAAAGTAAAAAAATTTCAATAAAATATATATACCTCAATATAATGAGTGGAAAGGACTAATGATGAGGTATTTAAGATTACATTTAAGACCATAAAAAAATTGAGTGTCACATAACTATTTTTTTTAATATGGTGTATCTATATATTCACATTATAAAGTATCTACTCTATTAAAGATTTTATTTGGTCGTGATCGCAAGAATGACTATTGACTAATACCTGTACTATCATTCTTTTGACACGGGCAGAGGGGTGTGTGTGTGTGTATAAAGGAGTAATTAGGTATGGATTGTGGTGTACCTTGTAGACAAGAGAGCATTGTGTGGCATCACGTATAGACCGTCTGATTGCGAACGGTCCCATTTTCACAAACTCTTACCGGTAAGAGTATCATAAAAAAGGAACCGTTCAATCTTTCAATTTGCGCAATCGGATAGTCTATAAGCGATTCACACAGGTTGCATGTGCCCTCCAAATTATCATATATATTGGAAGACGGTACGTATCTAAAGCAATTCATCATCATCTGGCTCAAGTCAGATAGACTATATGGTTTCTTATTATGAGTAGGGATGAGACTTGGGTCTAGAAGACATTGAACAAACAAACAGGCTTTGAAGCCTATTAACTAACCCCTAACGGGCTTATAACTTGGATGTAGAGGGTCAGAATACCATGTAAATCAGCTCTCATTGGATTGAGTCCCTTTTTTTTTTCACCCTACACACAACTGGGTTTGATCTCTGTACCCTCCCACTGTCTAAAGACTTGCAGATAGTATCCTTTTGAGTATTCATCTATTGAGTCCAAAAGGTCATATTTGTTGCAGTTTTACTTTACATATTACCAAAACTTCACTCTTTCAAATTCTGTATTATTTGTGATTCAAATATGACAATCCAAACGTTCATATCTGCAAGTCAATACACACATTATACAGGCCAGCTTATTTGGTTTCACACAACTTGACAATGGCTTGGGCTATTCAATTCCAAACCACCCCCCCCCCCCCCCAAAAAAAAAAACACCAAATTCCAAATTATCTTCGCAAATTCCTCTTTTTTTTGGTCCAACACAAATAAATGTTTATAAATTGCTGGAATCAACAAATGGGTAAAATGTGTACCCGATGACTAGATTTGAAAGGTAGAACGTGCTCCTAATTATGTTATAATAGAACCTCATACGGTCATACATAATGATAACACAGTATATATTACGTTATAATGGTGTATAAGGTTGCAAAACGGAATACGTACATCAACGCTCTTTCTTTTTTTTATATTAATTAATATTAATATAAAAATTTACACTAGTTTTATTCACATTTCAAATGTACATCGTTCTAGACTAATGAAGTGTAATTCACCTGGACACCATTATGGTATGAAAAATGTTAGTTACAC
This sequence comes from Acorus calamus, assembly GCA_030737845.1. Lineage (NCBI taxonomy): Eukaryota > Viridiplantae > Streptophyta > Magnoliopsida > Acorales > Acoraceae > Acorus > Acorus calamus. Next base: position 27,717,080 of record CM060868.1, on the reverse strand, counting down.
TTGTATTTTAATACAATTCCAAATAAAAGAATTGAGCAGACAGTCAATTTTACATTCCAAAATAAATGCATGGATAACTATGTATTTTCTTATATTTTTTTTATAAAAAAATTTCATGTATTAGATAAATATATGTTCCACAAAAACATTTCTAAAGTGTATGCATGAATGAGTCCGTTTCTTTCACTTAAACATTGATAATAATACACGTCTTTGTTGCCACCAAAAGTATTATAACTTCTTGTGCTTGTTTGTGCCAAATTGTCAATGCCTGAAATTAAAAAAGGGATTCAAACACATTGGTGGAAACTTTCAAGATTAACTTCTTTAATTCCTGATAGTAGTGACCACTGATTAGCGAATGTAATTCAGATAAACTCATTATACAAGAAAGACCATTTGGCAAGTTGAAGGTTCTGTGTGTGTGTAACAAAGAAATTCAGTGGCAATTACTGAATTACATGGATCACTGTTGATTTTTTCCCCTTCTAATCTCACATTATGGTATGTCATTCTTTCTATTCTTTCTAATCAACCAAAAAATGATGGAAATCAAACCAAGTAAATCGCACAATAGAACACAATTTTTAAGTTGTTTAGTAACTTACATCAACGGAAGAAAATGAGAATCAATTCAGTATAACAAGTTATTTGGATACAAAGATCTTTCAATCCTTCTTTTCAACATTGTTCCCTTTTGTCATAAGTGACGTCGCAACAAAAAAATATACATATCTAAATCATTAACAAGAGACTAAATATAGAAGGGTACAACATATTCAACTGTCCAAGAAATTCAAGTTAAGGACACCATAGTTGCACTTTTGACCTGTGTCTAAAAATAGACTCATTTCAATTACAATGCAAGACATCTCACAAGACCTTGTATCATTGATTTCAACCCCCTAAAAGAACATTTCCATGTAAAATTGGGAACATAACTTCCTCCTAATACATCCACAAAGCCTAGAATTATGATGATCTATACAATCCAAAAATTCATAGAAAGATTTGTTTGCTCACACACAAGCCTTTGTAAACTCACTTTCACGGTCCTTATTATTGAAACATAACGCAGCGAAAAACTATAACAAAGATCTAACCAGCGTTAAGATCTTTCAACAAACCACAATTCTCAAAAGATGAATAAAACTCAAAAATATATTAATAAAAATTGTCAACCCTAAATTACAAGTTTCCTTTTTATACTAAAAATTACCAAAAATAAATTATCAAAAATAGTAAAAACGAAAATTTGTTATAACTAACTCTAGAGGATCCCAGAAGATCTTCGGATTTAATTTCAGTCAAATCCGAGTTATTATGAAAGAGATATGCAGAATCTAAAAAGTTACTAATAGGAAAAATGAAAAAATAAGCACGCGTTGTGGCATAGCTCCAGTAAAAATTTCAGGCGATTCCGAGTTCGGGAAGCCATTTATTTCTACCAGCCGATTTTTCTATAAATATTTAAAATTTTCAAAATGGACCATTTCAGGTTCATCGTTCCCGGAACGCGTCGGCCACCCTTCTGCGTCAAAACATCCACTCAACTCAATGTAATATGTGCCTGCACAAATGAAGTATCAGAAGATCCTAATACCAGAAACAGAGAAACAGAAAACATTATTCTTTCAAATTCTGTACTATTTGTGTTTCAGATACAACAATCCGAATGTTCATGTTTGAGAATCAAAATAAACATTAATACATGCCAGCTTATTTGGTTTCACACACCTTCACAGTGGCCTGGCCTATTCAATTCCAACCCCCAAAACACCAATTCATCTTCAAAAATTGCTACCCACTCTGTTTTTTTGGTCCAACACATATATATATTTATAAATTGTTGGAATCAAGAAATGGGTAATCTGTATACCCGATGACTGGATCTGAAGCGTAGAACGTGCTCCTATTATACTTGTTCAGAGGCGCATTGAGCTCAAACCGCCGGGGAAGGTCAGGATTCGCCAAGAACAATCGCCCGTACGCAACCAAATCAGCATAATTCTCATCCACCGCGAGGTTTCCATCCTCCCTATCATAGCCTCCAGCAACCATGAAAGTCCCCTTGAAAGCCCTCCTCATTTGGAGAAGGCTTTGCTGTGTCTCTAGCTTTTCACCCACTGTATACACCCGTGCCTCCATAACATGGCAATAGAGGATGTTATACTTGTTGAGTGATTCTGCCATGTAGAGGGCGAGCTTTTCTGGGTTTGAATCCTCGCAGTCGCCGTAGTTTGTGCAGGGGGGTAGTTTTATCCCTACTCGATCGGGCCCGATCTCGTTCGAGACCGCCTCAACCACCTCAAGCGCAAACCGGCATCGGTTCTCCAGCGTCCCTCCATACTCATCCGTGCGATCATTCACTTGGTCCTTCAAGAATTGATCAATCAAGTACCCGTGCGCTCCATGGATCTCAACGCCATCAAAACCTGATTTTTAACACAAAACAAACTTGACATCTCTGAATGCAGTCCATTTAACAACTAGTACTACTTGCGCAATGAAATAAACATGCATAGTTTTTTTTTTTTTTTTGTTATCGAAGGGACCCTCTGTAGCTGACTTTACGATCGAACTGGAAAATCTACCTCTGCCTGTTTGTCCCGATTCCACGAAAAATTCTTTCGAAGTAAACATGCATAGTTGATGAATGTTGTCCGGTATTCAGGTGTATCAACATCGAACGGATGTGATGAAGCCATATTAGAGTGGGCATCGAAGACAGAATTATGAATTTATCCTAATTAACATTTAAAGTAGATCTCTTAAAATCATGTAAAAAAATATTTGTTTGTTATAATTTTATTAGGAGATTACTTAGGGACGAAGTTAGAGATTAATAATAAATCCCATTATAGAATTCCATGAGATATTGAGAGTGTTTTTAGTTTTAAGAGAGTGAAACTGCTCATGGAGTTCCACTATTAGTAAGAACACATACAATGATTAATCAGGTAAGGCAATACAAATTCTCAATTTTTTTCTGTTAAAAACACATGTTGATGAGACTCGGCATGTATGGATCCAACTTGTGGACATATTCTGTTGTTGCCAAATCGAATCGTACTTTGTTTCCACTCTTCACTAAAGGGTCATAGGTTCCAGTTTTACACTTGCTGATAGGATAAAATTCAACCAACAAATAAAATAAATCTGTCCTAAAAAAAAAAAACCTTTGTATCCCATATCAAGGTGTCTTTAAATATGATTAATTCAAAATAGTAAAATAAAAATGTGGGTTTCTAGGCCATAGTTAGACTGGCCTATGTTGGTCTAAGCTTTCTGATTTTTCCTTTTGTTTTTATGCTTTTGTATTTTGGGCAATTCTTAATAAAATTGGGTTAGGATGTCTACCACTTCTTTCAAAACAAAAAAAAGAAACAAGATAAGATGCATACCAGTTTGGTGCTTTCACATTTCCAAGATTGCAATTATGGAATAAGTGAGTGTTTTCAACTGGGGTATTATTTAGGCAAGACTACATTTTATAAATGAACTTCAAAGATTATGAATTTTAAAAAAAATCAAACTCTAATTTGTTAATCCAGTTAGACAAAACTCACTTTCAAAACAACGGTTCCAAACATAGCTTTAGAGTTCAAAATAACGAATTATAAAAAAACTCCTACTAGGTTATAATAGCATGAGAATTCATATTCTTACCGGCTTCAATGGCATTCTTAGCTGCGATCCTGAAATCATTGACAATCCGAGGGATTTCATCTGTTCGTAACCGCCGTGGAGGTGAGTAATGATCGATATCGATGCCATTGGCACTGGGCTGAGGTTTTACAGGCTTGTCTGTTGACGAAATTGGAGCTTGACCATTTGGTTGAAAATCTAATTACACAAACATTTTTTTCGAATAAGTAATTACATAAACATTAGATGAGATACAATTAAGAACTAAAAAAGAATTCAAGAATTTTTTTTTATATGACATTGGAAGGGTTAGTTCAGCAGTAAAAGTGACATTTGCATATGGTTTATTCTCACATCAATGGACTAAAAAAAATTCATATCCAATCATTAACACATATTCACAGAAAAAATTAACAAAAGCTATTGGGAGATCCTCTTCCCAGTCATTCTAAAGAAAAACTTCTTCTACCATCATTTTTTTATGATGAAAAATTACTGTTACTTTTACCTTCAAAGAACAAACCAATGCATATGTTACTTTTACCTTCAAAGAACTAAAATATTCATAATGTAATGTTGTATGCTTGCTGTTCTTCTAAACAAACTAGCATTCAAAGTATGTCCAGAACATAGCTGTGGTTTTCCATGTGTCTTTTATTTTGAAACTGATGATACATAGAATTAAGCAGTGAAAGGAACTGATTTTGCGAATGGTCTAAAATTTTGTCTGTATCACAATTTTTTGGTTTCTCCATGGTCTAGGTCTAACAAAGTCTGACTGCATACATCAATATATATGAGAATATAAACTATCTATTACAAATTAGAGACTGATCATTTTGAGCAAACTAAATGACATATCACAAGTGCATGAACTTTGATATTCACTACAAGAAAAACATGCTTTTGCGACAGCCTCAAACCGTCACAAATAGTCTCCGTAACCGTCGCAAATATATTTTAGCGACGGTTCTGTGACGGTTTGGGCTCCATCGTATTAAATCCATGATTTTACAGTTGCTGTATACAGAATAAATTATAGTGATTGTCTGCACCATTGACATGCAGGCACTGCAACTTTTACTGGACACATGGATCATAATTTAGGTTTTATCATTTAAACTGAAAAAAAAAACACCTTGGAAACTTGGTCACTAACCATTTCATAAGACTGACCTCAAAATCAACATTTAATGCATATAAGCTAGTACCATTCGGATGCAACTTAACAACTTCAAGAATTTAACAAGTTCCCTAGATCGTGAAACCCAATCAAATTTTTATTTAATTTTATTTTTTTGGCTCTGAAATCAAACAATATATTTACTGATTTAAATTCTTGATTGCAAGACAAATGACCACAGAAATTAAACAGTATGATAGTTCATTGTCCCTGTCCCTTATCAGATGAAGTATGTTACAGTTCAATAGCAGGAATAATGGATAGTGGTTCTATGCAAAAGTCAGATGTAGAAGGTCTTCAATGGATGGTGAGGCGATTATACCGATCTACACCCGATGTATCTAAGTGTTTCACTGGAGTACTCTCCCTATCACTGATTATAACAACAAAATGTTAAAACTAACCTGCTATGTTTTTGGCCTTGCGTTTTTTTATGCACCAGTTTTTCTATCAAGAAGTCCACAACAATGATGATCTAAATCATCTAGGAATGTAGATAGTCTGGATACTTTCACTCCCACAAAATATAATTTTTTTTTCCAGAACCTCAACCTATCATCCACATTCAGAAAATCTTAACTTCCATAATATCAGTGGGATCAACAAAAAATGGTGGCATACTGAAGGAACTGAATTCGATGCTTTCCAACAAACTAATAAAAAAACTGGCCTTTTTAGATAGTAAATAAACTATTTTAACCAGTGCGTTGCTTCTCCCAAAGCAAGAATGATCCAACAAGTAATCTTCACGTATTAGTGTTGATGGCACATAATAAATCAAACCTAAAACCAGAATTTGTGCTCATAGACCACAACATTAAATGAATATGTAAACCTAGGTTGTAACACACTTGCACAGTGTGACAAAACAGAGTTGAGCCTAGAATGTTGGATTGCAATCACAAAGTCAAACATTTTTCTTCCCTCACTTCATGGTGTTCAATACCAAAAATTCAATCGCACAACCTAAATCATAACATGAAAAGACAAGAACTAAACATAATCAATTTTAAGAAAAGAATTAAAGTAGCTGAATTTTGACCCATTGATGGGTGATATGATAACTTCTGTTAAAGACACACAGATTTCTTATGTGAACCAACAAGGATGCACTGTGTAGATGACACAAAACTGTTTTAGGTGAGAATGCGTGATTTTTCATATAAAAATCAAATAAAAAAATCGATATAACTCCCTGTAAACTTAGTTAAATCAGTATAGGAATCGGTATAAGTCCTTAACTTTTATCTTAGTTAATGGTTTTAGTCCCTTAGTTAAAATTCCATCAGTACAAAAAGCATATTCCCAGAATATTCCGTTGAGTCAACGGTAACACCCAAAACAATATTCGTTTAAGTCCCTGCAAAATTCATTAAATACAAATTAATCCTTTTTTGGACGAAAATACCCTCGTCTTCTCAAATGATCCCTCCCTCCAACTGCAAAAAAAAAGTCTGTATATAAAACCCAATGCTTAGTTGTTTATATTGGCTTAATCTTAAACAATTAACACGTCTGCTCTTCTTATCAAGCTTATTTTTTTATTGTTCTTGTTTAATTAAGAAAAGGAGATTCTCCCTCATTTCCTTCCTACCCAAACCAGCAATCAAATCCATCTTGCCCCAAAGCCCACCACCCGTTTGTATCAATTCCTCAAAAAAAAAAAAAAACCACTCCTCCCTTGTTGCCCACCAACCCTTCGGTCCCCGGAGCCACCAGTATTGCAACTTCCCCACCGTCTCCCTCCTCTCCTCTGCATAGTAACAAAGTTCGTGTACGGCAAATATTCGGCCGGTGTCATGTTCGGTACGGTACGTGTACATTCGTAAATCATACGGGATGAATACGGAAAAGTACGGGGATAATTAGACCATTTTCTAGATAATTTAAGCATTAGTATGTATTAATGAATTTAATATACATTATGTTCGGTACGGCACGTTTTGTACGTTTGATGTCTAATCGGAGTACTTTAACGAATATTCGAAAAAGTACGGAATATTTTGTTACTATGCTCCTCTGCAACCACCGGAACCAAAATGGTGGAGCCCAAAATGGATTTCTTCTGACAATGTGTTCATGCGATGAAATGGGTGGGGGCCTATCCATGCATTGTTGTTGTTGATGGAAATTGATATTGTTGCTAGACAGAGAGGAGCCGGAATTGGAGGAGGAAATGATGACAAGGAACAACTTTTTTATTGTGCTCTGTCAAGGCCTAGACGTTTTCAAAGACAGTTTTATATATGCGTCCACCATGGTGTTCTACGAGAGCCCATCTATCTTGTCCCTCCGACCAAACAATCGATATCCCCTGCTTCGTACTCATGCATGAGGTGTTCCAAGATATTCGTGGGTTGGATAGCTGTGAGGATTGAGGGCATTTTTGTAATCTTCAATATGTAGTTAGAATTAATCACATACCTAGTTAGTTGAGATAGCAGTAGGGAGTGAAACAATACTTTTTAAAAAATACAGGGACTTGTACCAATTAATCAATTTTATAGGGACCTAGACCGATTTGATTAATTTTATAGGGAGCTATATCGATTTTCCCAAAAATCAATTAGAGTGAAGAAATTTCCATTAAAAGTAGTTTGTACCACTTATGTGCTATTTTCTTACTGGAGACTTCATGGAGAATGAATAAAGATAAATGGGATGTGATAACACTTCAATCACCGAAAAAGTTAGTTATTATTATTAATTCAAGCAAAAAAAATACTGAAGAAAGGCAAATTATACCATTATTCGATACTCTTCCCACATACCAAATCTGACAAAAGAATATCCCACCCTTGTCATGCACGGCCCTCACGATTGGTTTCCAAGCCTCTACCTGCTCTTCCGTCCAAATTCCTGGAGTGTCCGGATATCTTTCTGTTGTTAAAAAAAAAAGAGATTAATACATGAAGGACAATTATCGACAAAAACATGGTTGAGAGATCATTGAATCATTACCCTTGAGCAGTGTCGGACACTCCGGTGGCCTCGGCAATCAAAAGCCCCCCACTGGTGGTCCTTTGTGAGTAGTAGAGGATTGCATGGGGCTGGGGGACATTGTTGTAAGACCTTTGTCTTGTTAATGGAGCCAAAACTATCCTAAAATATGTTTGTATCAAAAAAATATGTTGGGAGGACTTGAGGATTTGCAATTTGTTGGAGATTTAGCGATCAGTAAATAAAAAAGGGAAGCTTTTCATACATACCCCTCTAAAAATACTCAATTTTGGCAAATTACCCATGGTAAAACTGTTAAATACCCCTCAAATATTTTATGTGAGTGCATCCCTCTCCATAGACATCATTAACTTCATTAACTCAATCATGGTAACCTCAATAACCAATATGCAATTACATTGTACTCCTACGTGGATGAAACGGAAATTGCCCTCTTCTTATTTTCTTTCCTTTTCCACCACTTCTCCCCTAAATCGAATCCTTTGTGATATCCTTAAATCTAGTCCCCCATTTCAATTCGTTTTTTTTCTTCCCTCTTTGAGTTCCATTGCTTTCCTCATCCACTCTTTCAAGCTCTATCCATTGATTGCTGAAATGTTTCTATACAAGGATACAACACAATAACAAAGCGAGTTTAGTCAGCCATCAAAGATTGAAGATGCTTGGGTTGAAGAACTCATCTTGGTTGATTTGGGGTTCGATCAAAGGGATGAGCAATGAAGAAATGCAGATGGGGGTGGCAGTTTGGTTGAAGAGATGTGAGCATTCATTTCCATTGAAACATAAGGCTTTGAAGGGATGTGGACTTCGGTTGAAGGGTTGAAAAATGAAGATGCTTGGGTTGAAGGGATGAGAAATAAGGAACATAAACTTCATGTAAATTGCTTGTGAAGAAATGTGGACATTAAGGAAGAACTTCAGCACAAGAGTTGCCCCTATGGTTGAAATATTGTTGGCCCATAAATGATTGACATTTAGTATTTTGTACACGTATATTCTCACGTGTAGTGGCTAATTTATGTATTGTATGTGGAGGTATCATGGTAATGTATCTTGGACAGTGGCGGAACCAGAATATTTATAAAAGGGGGCCAAATATGATTTGTATAAATATTTTCTAAGGTTATATCATTATTTTTAAAAAAATTTCATAGTATATTTAAAAAAAATTAAATAAGGACATTCACATAAAACATGTCATTGAATAATTATAAAAAAAATAATCATAAAATTTTACAATAATATATCAAATTTCATGTCGATGATTCAAAAAAATTTGTCAAAACATAAATCTAATGTCGAGTGGTAGAGTATTGCTGTTTAGGGAATAGGCACTGTTACACTCGGTTTTTTTACAGTCCAAAATACAGTTCTGTGTGTTGTGCGTCAAATATTAGGCTAAACACAAATTCTTATAATTAACACATTAAGAATATAAATGTCGATTCTATATTAAATCATGCATACTCTAAAATATATTGCAAAAGCATGAAATAAAAGATAGGGATTAGAAAAATGTATCCGAAATGTGGAAGCGAGTGAAGACACTCTGTCCTCGGTGAATAAGGCTCCCTCACGCACATGGTTGAATGGCTCCTACCACTGAGAGATACGATCACAATAGGTTTTGTTTTTCCGGGATGCGAGCTACGGAAGAACCACAGTGAACAGACTACGATCCTTTCAGACGCCCGTATCAAAGAGAATAGCTAGAAATTGATGATAAAATAGGGCACTGACACAACCCTTGAAAAATATATTTATGCATGAAATGGATGCTTCTGTTGATCTTGTTGATCATCACACACTCTACTTTTCCAACGGATGCATGAGACCTTTATATAGATAGCCATATTAATCAACCCAATTAAATGATACATGCAACAAATGAATATTCAGTTACACCATTTCATTCAACGCATGCAATTATGAATATTAACCATTGCATACAATTGAAACCGATTTGGAATGAAACGTTGCATGAGGTTATTGCAACCATTTCAACATCACCCAATAATATGTATTGATGAATGAATTTTTTGATCACTTAAATCTAACACTGTGTACCTCGTTAGAAATCAAAGGAAACATATACCTCATTAGATGATGTATATACCTCGTGAAATATTTTCTTAAACTTAAAAATGAGTTCAATTAACTTGAAATGGAGCTATGTATATTTTTTTATTAAATCATATACTCATTAGATAATGTTTACTATTTAAAAAAAATAAAACATGTGTGCTTTGAATTTTGATCGATAAATATAACTGAATCTAATTTTTTTCTCAAAGAATTTCATATGTAGGTGAGGGTATGACCCATGGGATCAATTAAAATCAATTAATCACAAAAATAAAATATTTTAGAAAGAAAAAAAAAGGAAAAAAAAGAAAAAAAAAGCAAAACCTAGTTGGGGGGGGGGGGGGGGGGAGTTGGGCATCCCCCCGGGTCCATGGTGGCTCCGCCATTGATCTTGGATATATACTCCTTCGTAAGCTAGAATTTCTCATACTATTGAGAGATTGTCACGAGGTTTTGAGAGAGTCAGATTTATGGCCCCACCACACATAATCTATAGTCCAAAAACACAGCGAACATTTCTCTGTTGCCTCTCCGTGAACATCAACAATCTTTTGTCAAATCACGTAAATCTCTTCTCATGTGATTGTATGTTTGTTTTTCCTTCTTCTCTACTTCAATTCGCGGACCTCTACAAAGCACGGACACTTTCTCGGAGGCCTCGTACCCGTGTTGGACATAGACACGGCACAGACACGTGTTGGACACGGCTCCAGCCGTGTCTGCCTTCATTTTGTCTTGGACACGCTTGGGACACGTCTCAAGATACGGCCTAGCTTATTTCAGCCCAAAAGTAAAAAAGAAAAAAAAATGAATGCTCAAACATAGCCCACAAGTATTCAACCCATTTAGAATAGCCTAGAACAATTCATTTAAACAAAATCTCTTTCTTAAGGTTAAAAAAACTAATGATTTATTAGTTTAAAACAATGATTTATAAAAACAGTGGCTTATTGGTTTAAAACAATGATTTATAAAAACAATGAGTTATTATTTAAAACAACGATTTATAAAAACAGTAATTTATTAGTTTATACAATTGGTTATAAATAGTCAATTAAATGAAATGTGTTTGTTTATATAAAATAGTGATACATATTTATTATTAATTTATTTGTTACCGTGTCTTAGTCGTACTCGTGTCCTATTTTTTCAAATATTGTCGTGTCGCCGAATCTGTATCGTTGTGTCACTGTGTCCTGTGCCTGTGTCCGTGCTTCATAGACGCACCTTTATTTTCAACCAGGAGGATGGGAGATGAAGAGAATAAATGGATGCTCAAAAGGTTGAAGGATTATGTTAGGGGCAATTTGGATATTACACAGTATCTAATGGTAAAAAAATGTCTTCAAGATATCCATAACCCAACTACTACAATCTATCGATGCACTCACTCAAACAATTTGAGGGTTATTTATGTAAAGATGGTTTTAACAAAGGTAATAATTTAGCAAGATTGAGTTTTTTAGTTGGGTATATGTGAAAAATCCCATAAAGAACAGGAAATAATTGAGGCAATGGTCAGTGTTACATCCAATGAAATGGCGATGTTATGTATAATTTTTTTGGAATACACAGTACATTCAATTTATTGAATACAGAGAGAGAGAGAAATTTTCTTCAAAATTACATATTTAACTAAATGAAGTACATAAATTAAATAAAATTCAAACCACGTACAAACCGCAAAAGGGAATGTAAAAAAGACAATTAAATTGCATACATCACTAAATATGTACATACATTAAAACAATCGATTTTTACACACACACCATAAAAACTCTAACTTTGACAAAATACCACCATGAAAAAACCTAACTTCAAAAATAACCGTTGAAAATTTTACAATAGGGCAACCGTGCCCATCCGTCACTAGGGGTGCAACTTGGGCGGGTTAAACCCAACCCAACCCGACCCAACCTGACTCGTGGGCGGGTTTGGGTTGGGGTTTTTCTCAGTCGGGTTCAACCCGACCCGAACCCGAACCAACCCGAACACAATTCGGGTCGGGTTCGGGTTTGGGTCTCGGGTTGGTCGGGTTGAACCCGAACCCGAACTGAAACATGGGCTTAAATAGTTAACGGGCTTCTCACACAAATTCCTCTCATTTTTAAACAAATCTTGACCATCCATTGTTCAAAATAACATCACAACCATTCATTACACCTAACCCTAACTTACTCCATCTTCAATCTTCCTCATCCGTCACTGAACAAATCCCTAATAATAAAAAAAAACCCAACCCTCACAGCCCCCACCGTCCATTGCAGACCTTCAACCCACGCCGAACGTCACCGACCGTCACCAACCCTCGTCATGAGTGAAATATGTGACTTGTGATGCATTGTTTGTATGTGGTGATCTATTACGGCGAGGATGGCACCGCCTCGGGCGAGCATGAGGAGGCAGAGGGCGAGGTATTCCTCCTCCGATGGGGGGCGGGGGCGCTTGGTCCCCTTCTTCTTGGCCCATCCTTCCAGGTACATGAACTCCTCTTCTTGATGTTGTTCTTTCAAGAGCTCGGTTGGGTTGGCTGTGGTTGTGAGCGCGTTGAGAGCCATCTGATTCTTTGATCAAGGGACGAGATTCACCGATCAAAATGTTTGTTATGGAGAGAGAGAGAGAGAGAGAGGCGATGAGAGGGGAAATACACAGAGAGGGAGACTGTGTGAGAGGGTTGAACCCGAATTCAACCCGAACCCGACCCGAACCCACGGGTTGAGGTTGGGTTCGGGTTTGGGTTGAACCCTTCGGGTTGAGGTCGGGTTCGGGCTCGGGTTCGGGTTGGGCTCCCTGCAACGCGGGTTAAAGTCAAACCCGACCCGAACCCGACCCAACCCGCCCGAGTTGCACCCCTATCCGTCACACACTGTTTATGACCTTGGCTCAACCTTGGTAACATGGGGTAAACACGCATTGTGAAAAGTCTAAAATACCCTTAACAAAAATTATACGTGTTAAGCTGTCCTCTTCCCTCATTTTTCATGTGAGGGATCTAGTGACATTTTGCATTTAATTAATGGTGCAAAAACGGAACCCTTAACCATCGCAACAAGAGTTGACTGCAAAGATGCACTGACTTAGAGAATGACAAAGAGCGCCAATACACATAATCTATTTTGCAGCCTATGATAGCATAGTATATACTACGTTATTATAGTGTATAGAGTTCTAACATAATTTATAATACAAAAAAACTTTTATTTTTTCATAACAGAAAAAATATATAAATAATATTTTATCTCGGTATATGCTTCTATGTACATACGATTTAAAAAAAAAAAAAAAAATAGTGTGGGCAAATGGCGCTGCACAAGGGTCTGAACATATCATTTTCCAATGACAAAATAAGATTTTATTGGGGGTATAAATCCAAAATACATTACAAAGGATAACTCAATTAAAAACTGTTTGAAAATATCAATACTGTAAGAACAAATCTCAAAAATAAAAAAATTAAACAATTCATCTCTATCGGGGTATATGGTGGTGAACTGACCTGTGAGAGAGATCAAACTTGCCCATCTTATATGGAGTCGGCAGGTATTTTTGACATTTTCACCTCTTCTTGTTCTTCTTCTCAGGAAACCAGTGCTATTTTGGATGCTTATTTAAGGAGAGAAGACATCAGAGAGAACACAAGAAATATGAGATACCGGTGGAAAAGAGAACCGGATTTGTGATTTATTACATGGAATACCATCATGTGTGATTGTAAATAGTTGGCTTTTCATGGGGTAAAACCGTAAATAAGTGACTACAGAGGCCCGGCAAGTTTGGGTGGGTTGGTGGGCCGGACCAATGTCGTGGCCAAACATGGGCCGTAATTCATATGCGGTCCACATTCAATTTTGCATCTGTACAATTGCAGTCACATTTTATGCATCTTGACCTTTGCATAGATTGGCATTCAGTTGCTTGTTTTTTAATTTTTTTAATATTAGTGAAATACATGATTAATAAAAAAACTTGAATGCGTATTTTTTATTTTAATGAAAAATGTCCGCGTAGTTTATTTTATAGTCCAAAACATCACCGCACATGTTTTTATTTTTTAAAAAAACATTATATATCACATTTTTGTATTTTTATAAAATATGAAGTATATAATCCAATTAGATGAATGATATCATTCATAAAAAAAAAAAATTTTTTTCAATAAGATATATATACCCTAATATAATGAGTGAAGAAAACTAATAAGTTATTTAAGATTACTTTTGGCACACTTTAATCATCATTGGCTCCACAGCATGACAATAGAGGATATTATACTTGTTGAGTGATTCTGCCATGTAGAGAGCTTGACCATTTGGTTTTGAAAATCTAATTACACAAACATTTTTTTAGAAAAGTAATTACGTTAACATTAGATGAGTGAGAACTAAAAATAATTTCAATACTCATAAAAGAAAAAAATATTTTCATCAAGATTTTCTTTTTATTATAGGGCATTGGATGGGTTAATGCATATAAGTTAGTACCATCTGGATGCAACTTAACTTCATAAATACAATTTGACTTTGAGTTCCAAAACCAAAGTTTATAATAAAACATAACTTGAATTTAAAGAATATAAAACTCCATGTACAAGCCAGGAAAGGAAGGGACACAGTTAAAAAGAAGAAGTTATCAATTTCCCTAGATTGTGAAACCAATCATTTTTTTTTTTATTTTGGGGCTCTGAAATCAACAATATATTTACTGATTTAAATTCTTGATTGCAAGACCAATGACCACAGAGTAAACAAGATGATAGTTCATTGTCTCTATCAACAAAGTTTTAGGTTATGGTCTATGAAGCATGAACACGTGACACAGCGACACGGACACTGTGACACGATAATTTTTGAAAAAATAAGACACGGATACGGCTAGAATACGGCAACAAATAAATTCTTGACAAGGATAGGAAGACTTTTCCATTTGTCTGTTTTTTTTCAAACACTAAATTTTGTGTCCCAAATGGATCAGCTATTAATATAATAAATAAATATATATCACTATTTTATATAAACAAACACATTTAATTTAATTCACTATTTATAAACAATTATATAAATTAATAAATCATTGTTTTTATAAATCACTATTTTAAACAATAAACCACTGTTTTTATAAATCACCGCTTTAAACTATAAATCATTGTTTTAAACTAATAAATCATTGTTTTTTTTAATCTTCATAAAGAGATTTTGTTTAAATGAGTTATTCTAGACTGTTTTAAATGGGTTGAATACTTGTGGATTATGTTTGGGTCTTCATTTTCTTTCTTTCATTTACTTTTGTGCTGAAACAGGACCGTGTCTTGAGCCACGTCCTAGGCGTGTCCTGGGCCGTGTCCCAGGCGTGTTTAGACAAAATAAAAGCAAACACGGCTGGAGTCATGTCCAGGCCATGTCCGCGCCGTGTCCAAGTCCGACACGTATTCGACACGGATAAGGGATCTCCGGGGAAATATCCGTGCTTTGTAAATTACGGTTCAATAGGAGGAATAATTGATAGTGGTGCTATGCAAAAGTCAGATGTAGAAAAGAGGATCTTCAATGGATGATGAGGCGATTAGACCGATCTATACTCGATGATTTAAATGTTTCACTGGATTACTCTCTTATCACAGATTATAACAACACAAAGATAAAACCAGTCTGCTATGTTTTTGGCTACATATGGTTTCTTTATGCACCAGTTTTTATATCAAGAAGTCCACAACAATGATGATCTATATCCTCTAGGAATGTAGATAGGCTGAAAAACTGGGATACTCTTGGTACATGCACTCCCACAAAATATAAAATTTTCCCGGAAACCCAACCTACATACAATGATGATCTATATCCTCTAGGAATGTAGATAGACCATAACATAAATAAATAAATATGTAAAACAAGAGTTGTAACACATTTACACAGTTTGACAAAACAGAGTTGAGCCTAGAATGTTGGATCGCAATCACAAAGTCAAACATTTTACTTCCCTCATTTCATGGCGTTAAATATCAAAAACTCAATTGCACAACCTAAATCATAACATGAAAAATCAAGAATTAAACATAAACAATTTTAAGGAAAGAATTAAACAGTCACTGAATTCTAATGAGTTAATAAACAATTGCACAACCTAAATCATAACCCATCGATAGGTGATAGAATCTGTAGTGTTAATGACACGGAGGTTTCCTATGTGAACCAATGATGATGCACTATGTAGATAACATCAAACTCCGAAAAATCAATTTGAAGAAATTTTCATTATTTCAGTTTATACCACTTATGTGCTATTTTCATACTGGACCATATAGGGATCATCTGATCTACACTCCATTGAGAATGTATAAAGATAAATAAGACGTGATAACATTTCAAACTCCGAAAAAGTCAATTAACTATTATTAGTTCAAACAAAAAGATTATTAGAGAAAGACAAATTATACCATAATTTAACACTCTTCCCACATGCTAAATCTGGCAAAAGAATTTCCCAGCCTTCTCATGCATAGTCCTCATGATCGGTTTCCAAGCTTCCACCTGGTCTTCTGTCCAAGATCCTGGAATGTCTGGATACCTTTCCGCTGTTAAAAAAATATATTAATACATGAAGGATAATTATTCACAAAAATGTGGTTGAGAGAACATCGAATCGTTACCCTTGAGCAGTGTCGGAGACTCCAGTGGCCTCGGCAATCAAAAGGCCCCCACTGGTGATCCTTTGTGAGTAGTAGAGAATTGCATGGGACTGGAAGACATTGCTGTAAGACCTCTGTCTTATTAATGGTGTCAAAACTATCTTGAAATATGTTTGTATAAAAAAAATATGTAGGGAGGACTTGAGGATTTGCAATTTGTTGGAGGGCCAGCAGTTAATAAATGAAGAAGGAACATTTTTAATACATACACCTCTAAAAAACTCAATTTTGTCAAATTATTCATGTTAAAACCCGTTAAATACCCCTCAAATTGTTTATGTGAATGCATCAGTGCCTCTCCATAGATACCTTTTAACTTCATTAACTCAATTAAGGTTACCTCAATAACCAATATGCAATTACATTTTACCCTTACATGGATGTAATGAACATTGCCCCGAGTTAAGTTTTTTCAATTTTCTTTCATTTTCCACCGCTTCTCCCCTAAATCAAATCCTTTATTAAATCCCTAAATCTAGTCCCCATTTTAATCCGATATTTTCTCTTCTCTTTGAATTCCATTGTTTTCCTCATCCCCTCTTTCAAACTCTATCCACTGATTGTTGAAAAGTTTGTGTGTCAGGATACCACACAATAACAAAGTGAGTTTAAGTCGATCATCAAAAAATTGAAGATGGTTCGGTTGAAACACTCATCTTGGTTGATTTGGGGTTCTATCAAAGGGATGAGAAATGAAGAGATGTAGATGGGGGTGGGGGTTTGGTTGAAGAGATGTGTCGATTCATTTCCATTGAAACATAAAAGGCTTTGAAGGGATGTGGGTTCGGTTGAAGGGTTGAGAAAAGAAGATGCTTGGGTTGAAGGGATGAGAAATAAGGAGCATAAACCTCATGTAGATTGCTTGTGAAGAGATGTGGACATTAAGGAAGAACTACAAAACAAGAGTTGCCCCCATGGTTGGAATATTGTTTGCCCAGAAATGATTTGACATATTCAGTATATTGTACACATGTATTCTCATGTATAATGACAATTCTATAATTTATGTACTGTGCGTGACGGTATTATGGTAACGTATCCAAGATATATATACTCCTTCGTAAGCTAGAACTTCTCATATCATTGAGAGGATGTCGTGGGTTTTGAAAGAGATTCAGATTTATAGCCCCACCACATTGTAGTTTGTAGTTCAAAAAAACACTTGCAAAGTTCTCTTTTGCCAACATGGACAATCTTTTGCCATATCACATAAATCATGTGATTTTTTGTTTGTTTTCTTTCTTTTCTACTTCAATTCACAAAACCTTTTTTTTTTGCAATATGGGGATGGGAGATAAAGAGGATAAATGGATGTTGAAAGGTTGAAGGATTCTGTTAGAGGCAATCGAATATTACACAATATGTAATGGTAAAAAGTAATGTGGTCAAGAAATCCATTACCCAACTACTATACAGTTACTGATGCACTCACTCAAACAATTTGAGGGGTATCTATGTAACCATCATTTAGTGAAATATATAAAAAAAAAATTTTTTAAAAGTACATCCAATTTATCGAATATATATTAGATTTTCTTGAAAAATGAAGTACATAAATATAAATGAAATTCAAAGCAAATACAAATAGTAGAAGGGAATCCAAATAAGATAATGAAAGCATATACTTCATTATAAATATGTATATACATTAAAATAACGGTTTTTTACATGTATATCCTAAGAACTCCAATTTTGTCAAAATAATCTTGAAATTTTTTACATAAGTGTAATCATACCCCTCTGTCACATGCTGTTCATAAATCATGACCCTGGCTCAACCTTGGTAACATGGGGTAATCACACATTCTGAAAAGTTTAAAATACGATCAACTAAGACCCTGTTTGGAAACAAGATTGGGGTGCTTTTGGGTTCAGAGGAAGTTAAGTTCCCCAAACCCATTTCTCGCTTCCAAATAAAAAAATGCAACTTAATTATACGCTGTAGACACCATTTTGCAAAAAAATAAAATAAACTAAAAGCAAGTAGTTTTTTTATAATTTTAAATCCAGCTTTTGAGGAAAAAATTAACTCATAAACCGGTTTCCAATTGGGGCCTAAGTCAATACGTGCTAAGCCCTTCCCTTCCATCATTTTCCCGTTAGGGATCTATGTGACATTTTTGCATTCAATCAATGGGGGCTAGGTTAAGTTCAATACGCGTTGGACAATTTAATGTTATAACGCAATCGTCATCGTTCGATTGATTTTGAAAGCACCCTAAATATGGGCCATAATTCATCTCCAGTCCACATCAATTTTGCATCTGGACAATTGCAGTCATCCCATTTCATGCATTCATATTAACTTCCTTGTTTTCAAAATTAATATAAATATATACACTAATTTTATACCCATGTCAAATGTACGTGGGTGTAAATGTAAATTATGTAACTATAATATTGATATGAATAATACCAGTGGTGGAGCCACATGGGGGGAACGTGGGGTCCATGCCCCCCTGGAATTTTTTTTAATATTTTATTGGAGGCATTTTATTAAAGTCATAGTCAATGTCACCATGTGCCCCCTCCCCTCAAGTACTCGACAACAATAATTACCAAGTCAAATAACAGCGACAGCCCTCCCACAACCACAACTAAACAAGTCAAAACAAAAATAAATAAATAGTAAAATAAAAAATAATTTTTTTTTTTTTGATGTAGATGGATCCACCGTCCACGTGGCTCTCACAAATCACCCCTTTTTTAATGGGGGGTGGTTACTACCACCCCATGGGATACTCACCCCACCCCCACAATAACCTATTAAATAATGATTTTTTAAGTTTTTGGAAGTAACCCAACCCACCCCGTTCATCCATGTCGTCGTCGACCAAGTTAATGCACCTCGAGATCCCCGTCCACGCCTCAGGATTCTGAAAGAAGGGGAAGCCGGCGGAGGACGTCCGCCTCCACATCGGGTTCGCTCCAGGATCTCCTCCCGGGGAGATCACCGCCTTCTACACCTGCGACAACCCGTCGGTGCTCGTCTGCGGGGGCTCATCCGTGGTGAGGATCGAAGACCTGTACGCGGAGGAGGACCGGCGGCAGCGACCACTTACTGGTGTTGGTGAGTTGTTTCAGAGATCCGGCGTCGCAGGAGCTCCTCTACTGCAAATGATCCATGGTGGTCCCGACGCCGAGGGCCGTCACATCATCACATCCGAAGATCGAACAGTTGAGGAACCTCTCCGTGACCACCCGCACCATGGCAAAGTGCCAAAAACTCGAGACCAGGCCCTCTTTGTTGTCTGCCAGTCTTTGGGAGGTTTTTTCAAGAAGTTCATGCGAGCATTTTGAAGGTGATAGGATTTGTAGAGCAGTTGATATGATAGCTTCTTGTATTAAATGCTTCTCATTTAAATTAAATAAGTGGAATCCATCAATACGCTACAATGATATGTATCACGGTTTCATGAAACCTCGAAACTTGGAATTGTGGTTCTACAATTCAAAGATTAAGTCACACCATCCACACAAACAGTCCTCACTGGCAAAGGGTGTTCATTCTCATTCTTTCAAGAACACACAAAACATTCCAGATAAAATTTTAACTTCTCTTATCATAGACCCAATAAATCAAACAACTTAGAGACATCATTTGCTTCTCAGTGAGAACCAAAGAACTGAAAGAAAGAACAAAAAACCCAATATAATTATAATGTTCTAGACCCAAAATAAAGAATGAATGAAAAACAGAGACATTGCTATAACCCTTGATAGGGTCAAACTGTGAAAGGGGAGTGAAAGCGGTGGATGACAGGGAAGTGGGGGGTGATGAGGAACGATGCGGCGGCGGAGGAGTTGGTCAGCGGGGAGGAAACGGAGGCGCTGATGCCGACGTCGGCGTGGAGGGCGGTGGAGAGGCCGGCGAAGGTGGGAGATGAAGAGGGAGGGCAAAAGGAGAGTCTTCAAAAATGTCTGTGGGGGTGGGGTTGTGAAGAATATAATCATAGATATATTAGGAGGTGGGTTCGCAAAAATTAAAAATCCGACGGGGTGGCACAGAAAACGGGGTGGGGTGAGTATCTCGAGGGGTTTATATAGTCGCCCCCTTTTTTAATTTCTCCATGTCCCTTTAAAAAACAAAATAAAACCTTATCCATATCCCATTTTCCCCTTAAAAAATAAATTTTTGAATTTATTTTTTAATCTCAACCTTCATGATATCAATCCTCATATTTAAAAAAAATTTTAATTTTAATTTTATCTTCCGAGGTACCTCTCCTCTCTTCTCATTCATCAACATTTTGAAATATAAAATTTTTCCTTTTATCTTATTACCATTTTTATTCGTTTATTTAAAGTTTACAATATTAGTGTAAATATATAAAAATCTCTTCTCATTCATCAACATTTTGAAATATAGAATTTTCCCTTTTATCTTATTATCATTTTTATTCGTTTATTTAAAGTTTACAATATTAGTGTAAATATATAAAAATAATCAAATATAATATTTGTTATTTCTAGTTATTCTCTACCTTAAGTTTTTGATTTTGAGAAGGAAGAAGTAGTCAGATTAAGTTTGGGGACAATCGGTAAGCTATTTATCAATTTAAAGTTGAATGCACAATAGTATTTAGTTTCTTATTCTTAATGATGCTAATCTATGTATCATAATTTAAGAGATTATGTTTTTATGGATTCTAAGTAAAAAACGGGTGAAAAAGTAACAATATATTTTTATATTTATTTACATGATCATTAAAATTTAAATGTATGTATTGCTTATTAAGTTTATGTTTTGACATTTTTTTTTGTGAATCATCACTGCAAAATTTGACATATTACTTTAAAATATAATAATTATCTTTTAAAATTATTTAATGATATGTTTTATGTGAATGTGTTTATTTCATTTTATACATATTTATTTTTTAATATATCATATTGATATTAAAAAAATGATTATATAACTTAAAAAATATTTACATAAGTCGCATTAGGCCCCACTTAACAAAAATTCTGGCTCTGCCACTGAATAACACAATTGATAAAATGTTTATAGAATATTGAATCATCCAGAAACCGTGTTCTATTTAACATAAAAGATAATAAATTTGTATATCATATAATATTTTTTATATTATAATGAAAACAACATAACACATCTTTATAGAATTCAATTGAGATAGATTTAATAAATAGCTTTAATGTTGAATTATTAAAATTTAAATACATTGATATAATTTACTTAAATATGATTGTAAAATATTAAATATATTTTTGATTTGAATATAAATTGATATCTTATATTACGAATTAATAAATATCAGTAATTACTAAATTTACGGGAGGATGAAAATGAAAATGAAAAACCGGATTACTTTCTTTTGAATAAGTAATAGATATACTTGTCTAATAAACATATTTTTTTCTACACTTCTTTGAACTCACTTTCAGACAGTCTGCTCTCAATTTTTAAAACATCCACAAAATTCAATGAAATCTGCCTGCACATCTGAACTATCATAAGATTTCTAACACCAGAACCAGACACAACAACACAATAATCTTTAATTAATTTCTGCAAGTCTGTATACACACTATATAATATACATGCCAGCATATTTGGTTTCACATACCTTGAAAATGACCTGCCTTATTCAAATTCCAAACCTCCCTCCTATTGTCAATGAACACAACAAATTAAATAAACATCTACGAAGCATTGGAATGAAGAAATGGGTAATCTGTATACCCGACGACCGGATCTGAAGTGTAGAACGTGCTTCTGTCGTACTTGTTCAGAGGCGCATTTAGCTCGAATCGCCGGGGAAGATCCGGATTCGCCAAGAACAACCGCCCGTACGCAACAAGATCCGCAAAATTCTCTTCCACCGCGCGATTTCCATCCTCCCTACCGTAGCCTCCGGCGACCATGAAAGTCCCCTTGAAAGCCCTCCTCATCGGGAGGAGACTGTATGGCGTCTCTAGCTTTTCCTCTCCTTTAATCATGCTTGGCTCCACAACATGGCAATAGAGGATGTTATATTTGTTGAGTGATTCTGCCATGTAGAGGGCGAGCTTTTCCGGGTTTGAATCCCCGCAGTCGTTGTAGTTTGCGTAGGGGGATAGTCTTATCCCGACTCGATCGGGACCGATCTCGTTCGCTACTGCCTCAACCACCTCAAGCGCAAACCGGCATCGGTTCTCCAGTGTTCCACCATACTCATCCGTCCGGTCGTTTACTTGGTCTTTCAAGAACTGGTCGATCAGGTACCCGTGCGCTCCATGGATCTCCACCCCATCAAAACCTGATTTTTTTTTTTTCACTGTTAGATTTGAAAAGAAGAGAATAATGAGACCTAATTTTATTAGAGAGGGATTAAAACCTTTTATATACAAGACCTAATACACGTGTAACACAATAATACAAAACATATGTAATCTAACACACCCGCTCAAACTCAAGGTGGATTAAACAACGCGAGTTTGCGGACAAGAGACTGAAATCGTGGAACGGGATGAGACTTCGTAAAAAAAGTCAGCAAGCTGCTCAACAGATGAAATATGCGGAAGCGTAAGTGTATAAGCAAGGAAGTGTTGACATACGAAGTGACAGTCAATTTCAATATGTTTAGTCCTCTCATGTAAAACTGGATTGTTAGCAATCTGAATAACGCTCCGATTATCGCAATAAAATTAAGTAAGATCAGAAACATCAACTCCAAGATCAACCAGCAGACGTCTAAAATGAACAATCTCTTTAACCCTAACCCTAAAATTTTCTTCTTTGAGATCTCTTTCTTTATATTATTATTATTATTGTTTTGGATCTCCTTTTTCCTTTGAGATCTTATATTCCGTTGTCTCCGTCGTCATCTTTGCGCGCCATCTTCTTCGTTGTTTTCATTGTCTTCATCGCGTCCGTCACGCCGATCTAGCCCGTCGCACCCCGAGAAATAGCGCGACAATCATCTCTGTATAAAAATAAAAATAAAAACCCCAGTGATTGCTGATGTCTCCCGTAACCCAACAAACAATAAATAAAAAAAATGTTAGGTTTGGTGGAGTCCACGTAAAAAAAAAAAAAAGTTGGATTGGTGGAGTCCCCAGAGAGGGAAAAAAAAAAGAAGGGAAGAAACACGGTGACTCCGAATTGGTTATTTATTTATATTTATTTATTTTGGTATTTTGTTTCTCCGCGATCTGGATTCGTTCTAACTCCGAATATAGTCATCTTAGTATTCATTTTGCTCCATTTTTCATCCTCTACGTATCTATGTATTTTTCATTTTTATCTGACATCTACTCATCTGGCGTTGATGAACCTAACGCCTTCGGATCCGGTATATCTGGACTCATCGTCGAAGATCACTACTGTTCCTTCTCATACTATATATGAGGGTATTCTGGGTGCCACCCCTCATGCGGATTCCTCTCATTCACGACCTCTTTGCGCCTATTGCAAGAAACCAGGTCATCTAATTGTCGACTATTGGAAACTTCTTCCGGAAAGGCATCAGATTTTCTATGGTCATAGCCAATGTCATCCCACTTATGCTACAACTACCTCCACAACACTAGGTTAGCCTTCCTCGGACCAATTTGGACTGCTCATTCAGCGCATCGATCATCTTTTGCTTTAGCGCCTCGATTAGCTTCCACTGCCTCTGTCGGCTCCTTCTACTCATTCTGCATTCTCTTTCGCAACGGGTGCTTCTATCTCTTGGATTTTTTATTCTGGTGCATCCCATCATATGATGCATGATAGTTCTGTGCTTACTGCTTGCTCACCTGCCCCTTCCCATTTACCTCTGATTCACACTGCTGATGGTTCCTCCTTGGTCATCACACAGTGTGGTTCTATCACTACCACCTTTGATCCCACTGGCCGTCTCTCCCTTCCCTATGTATTGCATGCGCCGGATCTCTGCATGAATCTTATTTCTATTAGTCGCCTATGTGATTCTGGCCTGACAGTTTCTTTCAGTTCCTCTGGTTGTATTGTGCAGGATCCATGATCGGGACAGAGGGTTGGCGTTGGTCGTAGGGTTGGTGGTTTATACTTCGTGGAGTATCTACATCTTTCAGTTCTAGATCCCTCTGTATTCTATGGTAGTGTTACCTCTCACACCGACTTGTGGCATAAAATGTTAGGTCATGTCTCTAAGTCTCATCTTAAAGGCCTCTTTGACTGTAGTGTTTTAGGTTTTGCTTCTTTTTCTCCTTTATTTGTTTGTGAGGGCTGTAAACTAGCCAAACCTGTAGCCCTTCCTTTTAGTTCTAGTAATAGTCCACCAGTTCTTTTGAGTTAGTACATTCTGACATTTGGGGTCCTGCTCCTAAGTAATCTATGAGTGGTTTTTCATATTATATTATTTTTGTTGATGATTATTCTTGGTTTATTTGGGTGTAGTTGTTACGTAATCGATCCGAGATTGCTTACATTTATGGTGTTTTTATCACCATGATACACACTCAATTTCAAGCTCGCATCGAAACCTTTTGGTTTGATTGTGCTACAGAGTATATTTCCTCTACCATGCGTTCCCTTCTTCAATCTCATGATACTCTTTTTCAACAGTCTTGTCCTTACACTCATGAGCAGAATGGTGTTGCCGAACGCAAACATCGTCACATTCTTGAATTAACTCGTGCTCTGATAACATGTTAGATTTGAGAAGAAGAGAATGATGAGACCTAATTTTATTAGAAAGGGACTAAAGTTTTTTATATACAAGACTTAATACACGTGTAACATAACAATACACGTGTAACACAATAATACAAGACATGTAATTTAACATTCACAAAAAGCAAAATTGACATACTCTTTACTGTTCATTTGAGTAGCAACATAAACTATTATGCCTTGTTATTGGTTCATAAAAAAAGCTTTTCCATATAAGCTACTGCCAACCAATTTTTTTAAAAGAAGTTCACAAAACCAAAAAGCTGAAGTTCAAACATATATGTTTGGAACTGATTATCTGAAAACTAATCTAAGTAAAATCAGCTTGATAATGGGTTCCAGACAGGGACTTGATCATGTTAATGAAACTCACTTTTAAAACATTGGTTCTAGACATGCCCTTGGAGTTCAAAATGGCAAATTATAATAGAATGCCTAGTATGTTCTAAAGGTTTGTAAATTTTTCATGTGTGTCTGTGTTAGTGTGCTTATGTATTTCCAAGAGAATTCAGTTTCTTACCAGCTTCAATGGCATTCTTAGCAGCAAGCCTGAAATCATTGATAACCAAAGGGATTTCATCTGTTCGCAACCGCCGTGGAGGTGAGTATCCAGTCATGTTCATGCCACCATTATGGACCTGGGGACTTATAGGCTTGTCCGTTGACGAAATTGGAGCTTGACCATTTGGTTGAGAATCTAATTACAGAAACTTAAGATAAGAATAATACAACTGAGAATTAAAAGTAATTTTGACAAGAAGAAACAAAACATTTTATGAGGTATCGGATGGGTTAATTAGGCAGTGTAAGTGACATTTTACATAGATTATTCTCGTATGTATCTATGGAGTAAAGATCATATCCAATCATCAACAAATATTCACAGCAAAGATTGACACAAAAACTATCGTGGGACTCTATTCCAAGTCAGTCCAAAGCTATCTTATTTGTCATTTGAACCATCTGAAAATTTATACAAAATTGAATTCAGATCTTCTGTGGATTGAATATTCATGAAAAGCTATGGAGGACAATGATATGGGGAACAAACATGACATAATGCCATACAGTGACATATCAAATCTTGAAAAATTAGGACACAAACACGACAAGGACACAGGCGACAAGGATATGAACATGAATAAATGAACAAATTTTATTTTACCACTACTTAAAAATGAATGCACATCCATATATTATAAAAGGAATGAGATTAACTAAAATGACATTTTAACTATCAACTGAAGTTTCCGACAAACCGAATTGCCTCAACTGAAGTACTAATCTAATTTTCGGACATGTATTGGACGTATCCAACACGTCTAACACGTGTCAGCTGTATCCTGTGTCTGATCCATGGACATGGCATGTTCACTGTAAGTGTCCAGGCTTCGTAGATGATAAGTATGAGAACTGGTGTGGGTGGCCATTATTTTTTAAGATACTTGCAAAAACACCATTGTATATGTTATATTATCTAAAGTACTCGCAAATTAATGTTGTCTGCTTGATGGTCTTCATAATCAACTTAACATTTTGAGTACATGCAAAACTTGTGGTTTTTCCATAGTTGTCTGGGCGACGCCTAGGCGACTAGGCGGTCCAAATGAACCTAGGCGACCGCCCGCCCGCCTAATAGCATGTTCATTAAGCGGGCACCTGGGCCCGCTACCCTCCTAAATCACGTCTAGCCCACCTTAATCACGTCTAAACCGTCAATCCATCGCCTAACCTCAAAAATAAAAGAAAAAAAAATACGATCGAAAGATTGAAACATCACCTACCTTACCAGCCAACGGTGTAGCAAATTCTTCCAGTCCTAAGTGAGTCTCTACTGATTTTTTGTCTCTCCCTCCTATCTCTCCTCAAAATTTCTGTATTCTTATCTTATTCTCCCTCAATTTCTCCCCCATGTTCTCCTTTTATAATGCCACTAGGGTTAGATTATATTAATTTTATCAAAAAGAACATGCACCGATAAATTACATCCATGTGTTCTTTATTTATAAATATCATTATTCTTTTAAGTAGTATTTCTGCAAAAATTAAAGAATGGATAAGTAGATAAATAACTTTATAATTATCAATTTAAATAATAAAATCTTAATTAAGCATCACCTAGTCGCGCCTAGGCTCGCCTAGCTGCCCAGACAACTATAGATTTTTCATGTGGTCTTTTATTTTGAAACCAAGGATTTGGGCCATACCTTTGAAATGTTTTCCCAAAACAAAAATAGTATGCAAAGTTGAGGTAGGAAATTGAATCCTAGCTTAGCCATCGATCCAAAGAGATCTCATCAACTGCATTACTGGAGCACAAGCACTAATTTATACGGGAAAAAAAAATTCTTAGCGCCGCAAAGCATAAAGCCATTCTTCTTCTCGACCATTGCTCATCCTCCTGTTCTCTGTAACAAGTATTTGTGCATTATCTGTAACCGCTGATTTTTCTTGTTTCTTCATTCAACAAACAGTTCGTAACTGTACTAATAGACAACACACCATCTGGAGCAGAATTACTCAATGTGATGACTAACGTCTCTCAACTGTCTGTCTGGCAAAGATATCAAAAACAGTGGCGCCTGTAACTCATCATTCAAAGTCATCTTCATATTAGTCAGCTGATTCACCAAGCTCTGAATATTGTCACCTTTGAACTTTAAATTCACAAGTTTCCTTGTTAAAAACGTTTTATTCCCCCCACAGTCTTTTTTGTCATACAAAGACTAAAGCGTTTTCTATAAAGAGTGTGTGTTCGTCTCATTCGCAATGTGATGAAATATGCTGGGATCAATCCATTGCCGAATATTAACAACACATTTTCTATTCAACTTGGTCCAGTTTTCCTTTGTCATTTTTTCTGGTTTGTTTTTATCTCCTTCAATTGGTTCAAATAAATCTTTACAGTAAAGGATGTCCTCCATCTTGGGCTTCCACATCAACCAATTTGAACTATTCAAATCAATCATCTTGCCGATGGAATTCTCCACAACTATCTCACACAAATAAATTCAACCTCACTCTGATACCACTTGTTGAGATTTTTAACAATTTTATTTGTGTGAAATAAATAATAATAATCACGGAATAAATTATACGAAGCTCAAATCAATAATCGGCGCAATCAGAAAAATATAAAAGCATGCAAACCTCAAAGAAACACCCAATTTAACGTGGTTTGGCGTAAGCCTACATCCACGAGGCACTCCAACAACAATCCACTATATCAAATAATAATGATAATAATGTCCTCTCATGTTTTGTCCAAAACTTGAGGAATACAAGATGAAAGAAGGATACGGGGTTACCTAAATGAAACTCAATATGAAGAACTCAACTTCGATATAAATCGGAATCCAAGAAAAAACTTGAAGGAACTGCTCCTTCTCTTTTTATTCTCTCCTCTCCTCTCCTCTCTCTCTCTCTCTCTCTCTCTCTCTTCTCTCTCCACTGTTGCCGTCGAACAACACACGTCGAACACACCTTTTTTTTTTTTTTTTTTCTTTCTGCCGTGCGTCAATCTAATGAAGTGATGAAGACCTAGAGGGCATTTAATACCCTCCCACGTGAATTCATTCACGTGTACATGTGCATGTAAAACATGCATGTGGGCTTATCAACTGGGGTTGACCCTATATGGGCCCACAAAACCCAACAGAAGTATCATCGATCCATTATACTCTCAACCAATCTACTCTTGATGAAACTATCCATGCATTTCACTAAATTACTCTCCTATCAATGATTCACTGATTATCACGTACGATGGAAAGTTATACCCAATCTGCTAGCTTTCTTGGATATGGTTTCTTATCTATCTTGAACACCAATAATTCAGATGCAGATTGTGTATTTTTCTTTCCAAGAAGTCCACAACAATGATGATCTGTATCCTCTGCAACTGTAGAAATGCTGGATGACTATGATGCTACTGATTCATATGCATCGTATGCCAACACAAAAAATGGATTATTTATTTACTTATATAGTATAAGTAATAATTTCAACCAGTTCATTGCTTTGTGGTTCTTACAAATCTTCTCATTGTGTTGTATGAACAGAAGAACACTATGCTTTGATGTGACCCAATTCAGGTCAAGCTAAAAATTCTTTTCATGTATAAGTGTTTTTTTCTGGGTAGGTCTCATGTACTAGGGTTGACAGTGAAATCCAACAAAAGCCAAAATTTGCACTTGTAGACTGCATCATTAAATGTATATGAAGAACTTGAGCTGCAAGACACTTATTAGAATGTCAAAACAGAGTTGAGTATGGAAAATTCGAAAAAATCGAAATCGAAAAAATTTGGGATTTTGGGGCCTCCTCTCCTGAGTGGGGACCCTAGTTGGCAACTTAATCCACCTAGGTTCAGTGTTAACCAGAATTACATAGTGATTAATACCATAAATTCATCTAGACAGCCAAAGTCATAATCGTGATAAACAAGCAGTAAACATAAAAACATTTTAAGGAAAGAATTAAATAATAACTTAATTATGACCAGAGGCGGACTCAAAATTTAAAATAAGGGGAGGCCAGGACCAAACATTATATTTATAATATATGAAGATGATAATTTAAGACAAAAATATCAAATTCAAGTCACTCAATAATAAGTCAATGCACTGATGAAGATTTCATAGATATTATGTTTGTAAAAGTCACCAAAATAAACCAAAAATTATATATCTTCTACTTTTGTTGCGCCCGACAATTTTTCAATGCATAGAATTCATCTACAATCATGTCATTGTCAAACTTTTCAAGTAGTTCCCTTTCAATATAATGCAATACTTTGCATCACTAATTTTTTTAGGAATTACATTTTGTATCATACTTGAAAAAATAGACAATACCTCATTTTGAATTTTAGGGGATATATACTTAGCATCTCCAGGAGCATTTTCTTAAACAACTTCATCCACTTATTTGTTATATTATGCAAGAAGTTTCATAAATCCCAACAAAAACATTTTATCAAAACATATACCTTGTTAATGTGATTATATGCTCCAGTGATTTTATATCGATGCATATAGGACTAAAATTGGGGCTGGAAATAAATAAACAAATATTACTCATACAAAATTTTGAAGAATTGAAGATGAACTTAATATTTTCAAATCTCCTAATCCAATCAACAAAAATAAATCAAATTCACGAACAGAAAATAAACACAGATCAAATACAAAAAATAAAAAAATCAAAATCAAGTATTCAAAAAAAGTTTCATTAAAAAAAAAATATTAAACATACGACAAGAAGTACCGAAAGGCGGTTGAAGATTCTTTCAATGGGGTCAGAGATGTCATGAGAGAATATGTCACTGTGCACAATTTTTTCAGTTTTTGTCTGTGTGTAGGGAGTGGGATATTAGGTTTTTTTAAATATACCCGATGACTTTTTTTTTATAAAACTAACAACCATTAATTGATTATATGAGCAAAATGAGTGCTCTTTATTGGGCTGGGGATTAATTTTTTTTTAAATGATGAGCTGAGAATTTATTGATTTACAACTACATACATGACTGCATGGCCACCTATTAAGCATTTTCAAAATCATTGGGGGGGGGGGGGGGGGTGCAGCTTGCCTTCCCTAGGTCTGCCCATTAATTAAAGCAAAAAATATAGAGAAAGTCAAATTATACCATCATTGGAGACCCTTCCCACATGCCAAATCTGACAAAAGAATATCCCACCCTTGTCATGCACAGCCTTCACAATTGGTTTCCAAGCATCCACCTGCTCTTTCGTCCAAATTCCCGGCGTGTCTGGGTAACTTTCCATTATCATAAAAAAATACAAGATTATTACATGAAGGTCAATTATTAGCAAACAAGCAATGATCGAATCATCACCCTCGAGCAATTTCGGAGATTACAGTGGCCTCAGCAATTAGAAGACCCCCGTTGGTGGTCCTTTGTGAGTAATAAAGGATTGCATGAGGTTGAGGAACATAGTTGTTAGACCTCTGCCTTGTTAATGGCGCCAAAACTATCCTGAAAAATGTTTGCATTAAAAAAAATGTGTTGAGATAACCTGGGGATTTTGTGTTTCATTTTTTTTGAAATATTAAATACTTTATTTTATTTATTTATTCTAAAAACTACACACTTCTTCGTTTGGAATTAAAACAAGTTCATAAATTATCTCATCATTTGTCGTACAAAAATGACTAAGTATAACAGAGCTCTAAGCCCCCGATTGGAATGAGGATAACCCCCCGGATAACCTCGGATAACTCCGGATAAGTATTTTGGGGTGTTTGTTTACCCCGGATAACCCCAGATAAATTATGCTAGAATAAACCTTGATAAAATGGTATAAATATTCTAATCAACCCCTAGAATAAAAGTTATTCTAGGTTATTCCACCTAAAGAATATGTGGGCCCACTGTCAAATCAAGTGTCATCACCTCTTATAAATCACCTGTCAAATCAACTATCATTACTTTTTTACCTTTTATAAATCCTTATCTATACTTTATTCACATTTTACCCAAACAACAAAACATTTATTCTTACGTTTACCAACAAGAATAATTCAAAATACAACCAAACACAAAATCACTTTATCCTTATTTATACTCACTTATGCTTGGATAAATCTATACCCTAGAATAAAATCTATCCCCATTCTAAACGGGGGCTAAGAAAATATCATGTGTCAAATAAAACACTAAAAAAATGAAAAATTCTTCACTATTGTCGTTTGGGCGCTGTTACACCCAGATCCATTTCCAGCCCTAAATGCGTCAATAGATTTCTACCGACGCATATGCTCACATTAACAAGACATATGCTTTGAAAGAATTTTTTTACATTTTCTATAAATGCATCAATGCAATTTATTGGAGCATATGCTTCATTTTTTATAATAGCATGTACCTCGATGATGTATATTATTTTTTAAAAATTAAAAACACATGTAAACTGGAATTGAGACTGGATATAGGACTGAATATAACATTATCCTGGTCGTTTATGGTGTTGAACTAACCTGTGGGAGAGATGAAGCTTGCCCATCTTGTATGTGGTCAGGAGGGGTATTTTCGACATTTTCACTTCCTCTGCTTCAGTGCTTCTCAGAAATTGAACTTATGTTTTGTCTAGACATCCGAGGTTCTGCCTGCTTTATGGAAGAGCCGAATAAGGGACCTGTGGAAAGGGGAGCTGGCTTTGTGGTTTATTACATGCTATGCCATCTTCTGATACTGCAAATAATTGTTTTTTTCAGGGGTTAAAACCGGAATGAAGTGACTCCACCGATGGATCAATTATGGGCTCTAATCACGAGGGTTGGTGGGCACCTGCACACCATTTAACGAGGAAAATGTTTTTTTGTTTGTTTTTTGCTGGTCACTAGGAAAATGTTACTGTAGTCCATTTTATATATATATGTTTTTAAATTTTGTTTTAAGTGCATTTTTTAAATTTTAAAAACAGCTG
The DNA here is from genome assembly GCA_030737845.1 of Acorus calamus. Classification (NCBI taxonomy): domain Eukaryota; kingdom Viridiplantae; phylum Streptophyta; class Magnoliopsida; order Acorales; family Acoraceae; genus Acorus; species Acorus calamus. Next base: position 27,684,429 of record CM060868.1, on the reverse strand, counting down.
CACCCACTGCCCGTGGGACATGCAAACTATTAAAACTAAATGTTTATGGTTTAATTTAATGAAAAAAAAGCCAGAAGGTATACCTATCATAATATAATATAATATAATATATATAGAGAGAGAGAGAGAGGAGTATGGTTGGGGTTATATATCAATCTTACGTAAGCTTCAAAAAAAAAAAAAAAATATTACACTCAAGTCATTTTCTTAGTCAAAAACTCAGTCTTCACGTCAGATATGGTTTTTAAAATTGGGCAGGCATGATTTGTGTTTCAAATTTTAAAATTCAAATTGCTTTGAAAAAGAACTCAAACACCACATCAAATGGTCTGACAATGCATTAAATGGTCAAAAAGATGTTTCAAACAATGTCACATGGCCCCTCGCGCATTCTAGAAACGTGATTCCAAATGGGACGAGTACATACGACCTTTCAAAGCACATGTACTTCAATAATGGGGGTATATACCTTGTTCCATCAATTTGTTTGTATTCGCTTATTCTTTTTGAGTTCCAATATAATTTTTCTCTCTCCTCTTTCGTTTTTCACAAGACATACATTATGTCTCTCATTTGATTAAATTCTTCCGTCTTCCACAAAACAAATACTCTCTCTCTCTCTCTCTCTCACACCTTCCCTCTTCGCCTCACTGTTGCTTATCTCTGCCCTCTGCCTCACCATCTCTTGTCTCTTACATTTCCTCTCTTTATATGTTGTCTTTTTTTTCACATGGTATACCCAAGGCATTTTCTGCGTTATCACTCTCAAGTAACAAACTCTCATTCTTCATCCAGTCGAGTTTCACCAATTTTCGCTGTCTAGAGGAGGCATAGCGAAGGAACTCAAATTCGAATAATTATTCTTTTTTAGTGTATGGTTTTATATGATAAATATTTTAATCTTATTTCAATACTTTTAATCTGAAATAATTTTCTTCCTTGTTTTAAATATTTTTAGCAAATAGTTTCATAAATCAAATATTTTATGATTTATTTTTCTTCCCTATTTAAATTTTCTTTTTAGCATATGGTTTCATAAATCAAATATTTCAATCTGAAATAAATTTCTTCCCTGTTTTAAGTTTTTTTTAGGGTTTTTTATTTTCGAGTCTGAAGTCGCCGCAATGTGATTTAACATTGTTTTCTTTTTAGTCCCTATTTAAAGTTTCTTTTAGCAATCATATCCTATCCCTAAATTAGGGATAGGTTCATTTTCAGTCCCTATTTAAATTTTCTTTTTAGCAGTCTAGTGGGCATGATTGCGGTGTCTTCCTCTGTCATTGGAATGCTTGCAGGATGCTTGATACTTGATTTAATTTTAGCACCAATGATGATATGACTTATAGGCATGCTATAAAATACTACTGGATTTATGGATGATGAATTTAGTAAAATCTGAGCAAGTAAATGATACTGTTTTAATTGATGTTTATTCAGCCATGTTTTGGCTGTCATATATAATTGTGCTATTTGGCTGTTTTATACGTGATGATTTTTGTTGTGTTATATTATTTGTGTGGCTGCTTACAATTGTATAGTTTCCCTTAAACAAAACATGCATTAGTATATGTCAGTGTAAACTTTATTTTTTATAACAATATATGCTTTAATAAATGGATGTATATTTTATTTAAAAATATAAAAAAAACATATTGAGAACTATGGATGGGTTACACACAAGGGCTTGACGTCTCATTTTTATACAGAGAGCTAATACGCTCGGTCGATTTTTATAGTGTATGGGGTTTAATCATAAGTATACGACGTAATTTTTTTTATCATTTTTTTAATTTGAAAAAAAATACACTAATGTATATGCTTCATTTTATATATTAACATGCACTTCATTTGGAGAGTGTATGATTGAAAAAAATCAGTGTGTACGGCAATTGAAGCTACAATGAGAGCTTGACGTATCATTTTCCTTTTATCTAAGCTTAAAAGGGGGGTGTGGGGGCAGAGGAGGGTTGGTGAGCTGGACCAATGGCATGGCCAAACATGGGCAGTGGTTTTAACAAAGCTAATAATTTAGCAAAATTGAGTTTTTTAGTTGGGTATACGTGAAAATCCCATAAAGAACAGGAAATGATTGAGGCAATGGTCAGTGTTGCATCCAATGAAATGGCGATGTTATGTATAATATTTTGGAATAAACAGTACATTCAATTTATTGAATATATATATATATATATATAGAGAGAGAGAGAGAGATATTTTCTTCAAAATTACATACTTAACTAAATGAAGTACATAAATTAAATAAAATTCAAATCACTTACAAAACGCAAAAGGGAATGTAAATAAGACAATGTAAGTGCATACTTCATTAAATATGTGCATACATTAAAACAACCGATTTTTACATATACACCGTAAAACTCCAATTTTAACAAAATACCACCATGAAAAAAACCTAAGTTCAAAACTAACCCTAGAAAATTTTACAATAGGGCAACCATGCCCATCCGTCGCACGCTGTTCATGACCTTGGCTCAACCTTGATAACATGGGGTAATCACGCATTGTGAAAAGTCTAAAATACCCTTAACTAAAATTATACGTGTTAAGCTCTTCCCTTCCCTCATTTTTCCCGTGAGGGATCTAGTGACATTTTGTATACAATTAACAGTGCAAAAATGGAACCCTTTAACCACCGCAATGAGAGTTGACTGCAAGGATGCACTGACTTAGAGAATGACAAAGAGCACCAATACACTCAATCAGTTTTGCAGCCTATGATAGCATAGTATATACTGCTCTATTATAATGGATAGAGTTCTATCATAATGTATGATACAAAAAAAACTTTCATTTTTTCAGTTTAGAAAAAATATATAATATTCTATTTCAGTACATACTTCTATTCACATATGAATTTTTTTATAAAAAAAAAATCAGTGTGGCCTGCAAATGGCGTTGCATAAGGGTCTGAACATATCATTTTTCAATGACAAAATAAGATTTTATTGGGGGTATAAATGCAAAATTCTCTAAAAATCCAAAATACATTACAAAGGATAACTCAATTAAAAACTGATTGAAAATACAATATTGGAAGAACAAATCTCAAAAATAAATAAATAAATAAAAATTAAACAATTCATCTCTATTGGGGTATATGGTGGTGAACTGACCTGTGAGAGAGATCAAACTGCCCATCTTATACGAAGTCAGCAGCGGGATTTTTGACATTTTCACCTCTTATTCTTCTTCTTCTTCTTCTTCTCAGGAAACCTGTGCTATTTTGGGTGCTTATATAAGGAAAGAAGACAACAGAGGGAACACATGAAATATGAGATACCGGTGGAAAAGAGAACCGGATATTTGATTTATTACAAGGAATACCATCATATGTGATTGTAAATAATTGGCTTCTCATGGGGTAAACCCGTAAATAAGTGAACAGACGCCCGTCAAGTTTGGGTGGGTTGGTGGGCCGGACCAATGTCGTAGCCAAACATGGGCCGTAATTCATATGCGGTGACATTCAATTTTGCATCTGTACAATTGCAGTCACATTTTATGCATCTTGACCTTTGCATAGATTCACATTCAGTTGCTTGTTTTTTTAATTTTTTTAATATTAGTGAAATACATAATTAATAAAAAAAACTTGAATGCATATTTTTTATTTTAATAAAAAATGTCAACGTAATTTATTTTACAGTCCAAAACGCCACCGCACATGTTTTTATTTTTTATAAAACATTATATATCACATCTTTGTATTTTTATAAAATATAAAGTATATAATCCAATTAAATGAATGATATCATACATAAAAAAAAAGTAAATTTTTTTCAGTAAGATATATATATATATACCATAATGCCCCGTTTGGGAAGCGAAATAGGCGGGTATAAGGGTGGTATAAGAATGGATAAGGAAAATGGTTGTTTGTTTGCAGAGTATAACTTGGTATTACTAAGCCAGTTTAAACGAGTATAAGAGAGTATAACAATTTTAAGTAACCCCTAGGATAAGCTATACTCACTTTATCTATTCTCATGGGCTCACATGTTAAATCAACTTTTTTACACTTTATTTATATTTTATTATTCATCAACCAAACCACTCAACTTTTATTCTTTCGTTTTCTAATGAGAATAAAAAAAAAACACAACCAAACAGAAAATCTTTTATTCATATAAATTAGTTATCTATGCTGGCATAGTTATCTATCCAGAATAACTCAATTCCGATATTTAAGATTTCTTTCGCACGCTTTAATTATCATTGGCTCCACAGCATGACAATAGAGGATATTATACTTGTTGAGTGATTCTGCCATGTAGAGAGCTTGACCATTTGGTTGAAAATCTAATTACACAAACATATTTTTAGAAAAGTAATTACGTAAACATTAGATGAGTGAGAACTAAACATAATTTCAATACTTATAAAAGAAAAGATATTTTCAACAAGATTTTCTTTTTATTATATGGCATTGGATGGGTTAACGCATATAAGTGAGTTCCATCTGGATGCAACTTAACTTCGTAAATACTATTTGACTTTGAGTTCCAAAACCAAAGTTTATAATAAAACATAACATGAATGTAGGGGCGTCTGGGTAGAGGGACAGGGGACCCAGTTTAAGCTGGAACGAATAACCCAACGAGTGGATGGAGCGAAAGCGGAACTACCGAGCAAAAGAACGAGTTACAGTTGGAGAAACGAGACCACTACCTAACATAGGGAATCCAGATTGGAAAGAAGATCATGTCATGAAGGCCTGCCCGATAACGTAGAGCTTGCTTCTTCTCCTTCTGTTTCATACTACTTTCTTTCTCTAGTCTAGGTAGTCTCCTCGCATTCTGCACCTTCGAAAAGTGGGAAGCTGCGAGATCGTCAGCTTGTTCTGAACCTTTCTCAACTATTCTTCCCCACCGAGTACTTACATTATTCCTGGAACAAGGAAAGTGATGAATTTTGTAGTTAAAGGTCTAAACGAAGTGAACTCAGTATGATCATAGAAAATCAAAAATCCAAAAGACAAGGAGATCCCCTGCCAAACAAAGGGCAGAACCAACTACCATCAAGGGTAAGAGATTGAGAGCTGACTCCGACCCCGTTGCGGGAAGAACCGAAGTGGTTGGGTCCGGCTATTTGACTTCGCTTGCTTCTTTTATCTCTCTATTTCTTCTTTTTTCAATCAATAACGCGGGTTGAGAGTATCTCAGGTCCTTATAAGGATAAAGGAGCTCCACCCCAACAAATAGACCTGCTACTCTGCACCGTCCATTACTTCGACGAATGAAGCAAGTATGATCAGCATGACAACGAGTGAATCTAAGAGAGAGAATGATTACACTGAATCTCTGAAACCATGCTCTCGGTGATATGGGAATAAAGGAGAATAACAAAAAAAAAGTGTTCGGGTAGAGAGAATAAAGGGGTATAGCTATACTGTAATATGAGAGAATAAACTGATATTTGTATTCCAAGTCTTCCCATGGAATTGTGTTATTCCTCCACTGGTATAAGGGGGTCCACCTATCAAATCACATGTCATTACATTAAATCATCTGTCATCACCTCTTATACATCAATGAGGTTCACATGTCAAATCAACTTTTTACACCACTTAACATTTTATTCTTCATCAACCAAACATTCCAACATTTATTATTACGTTTCCCAATTAGAATAATTGAAAACACAACCAAACACAAAATCTCTTATTCCATTGATAAAGTCAACAATTCCTGGAATAGGTATAAATCCTAGAATAACTTATGTATCTATCCAAACGGACCCTTAAATAACATAAAACTCCATGAACAAGCCAGGAAAGCAAGGGACAGTTAAAGAGAAGAAGTTATCAATTTCCCTAGATTGTGAAACCAATCATTTTTTATTTATTTTGGGGCTCTGAAATCAACAATATATTTTACTGATTTAAATTCTTGATTGCAAGACCAATGACCACATAAATTAAACAAGATGATAGTTCATTGTCCCTGTCAACAAAGTCTTATCAGATGAATTAGGTTACGGTCTATGAAGCATGGACACGGGACACGGTGACACAGCGACACGGACACTGCGACACGATAATTTTTGAAAAATTAAGACACAGATACGGCTAGAACACGGCAACAAATAAATTCTTGACAAGAATAGAAAGATTTTCTCTAAACACTAAACTTTGTGTCCCAAATGGATCTGCTATTAATATAATAAATAAATATATATCACTATTTTATATAATCAAACACATTTCATTTAATTCACTATTTATAAACAATTGTATAAACTAATAAATCATTGTTTTAAACAATAAACCACTGCTTTAAACTATAAATCACTGTTTTAAACTAATAAATCACTGTTTTTTTAACCTTCATAAAGAAATTTTGTTTAAATGAGTTATTCTGGGCTGTTTTAAATGGATTGAATACTTGTGGGATATGTTTGAGTCTTCCTTTTCTTTCTTTCTTTTTTTACTTTTGAGCTGAAAACAGGACCGTGTCTTAAGCCGCGTCCCAGACGTGTCCTGGGCCGTGTCCCAGGCGTGTTTAGACAAAATAAAAACAAACACAATTGGAGCCATGTCTGGGCCGTGTCCACGCCATGTCCACGTCCAACATGGATAATGGGCCTCCGGTGAAGTGTCTCTGCTTTGTAAGTTACGGTTCAATAGGAGTAATAATTGATAGCAGTGCCATGCAAAAGTCAGATGTAGAAAAGAGGATCTTCAATGGATGATGAGGCGATTAGACCGATCTATATTCGATGTATTTAAATGTTTGACTGGATTACTCTCCTATCACAGATTATAACAACACAGATAAAACCAGTCTGCTATGTTTTTGGCTACATATGGTTTCTTTATGCACCAGTTTTTATATCAAGAAGTCCACAACAATGATGATCTATTTCCTCTAGGAATGTAGATAGGTTGAATAACTGGGATACTCTTGATACATGCACTCCCACAAAATATAATTTTTTCCCGGAAACCCAACCTAAATACAATGATGATCTATTGATCTATATCCTCTAGGAATATAGATAGACCACAACATAAATAAATATGTAAAACAAGAGTTGTAACACAAAGGTCGGCCTCCTCACCCCATGTTAGAAGCCTCTTCTAACCGGGAGGGAGTCGCCGCGTTTGTCTTTTGACGCCCTATTTTGTTGTTTTATCATTTGTTTTTATATTCGTCTTCTATTCTCCTCAAGTTCAGGATTTGTAATTCGAAATTCAGAAATAAAATCGGGTAGCAAACACCTACCTATTATTCAAAAACACATTTGCATAGTTTGACAAAACATAGTTGAGCCTAGAATGTTGGATTGCAATCACAAAATCAAACATTTTACTTCCCTCATTTCATGGTGTTAAATATCAAAAACTCAATTGCACAACCTAAATCATAACATGAAAAATCAAGAATTAAACAAAAACAATTTTAAGGAAATAATTAAACAGTAACTGAATTGTAACCCATCGATAGGTGATAGGATTTGTAGTGTTAAAGACGTAGAGGTTTCCTATGTGAACCAATGATGATGCACTATGTAGATAACGGGTTCGGATCCTCTGTGGAGAAGACACACGGATTTCCTGTGTTACCCACAAGCGACACCTGTCTTATTTTTTTGACGTCAGATTGCATTAACGAGAGATCCCTCGGTGACGATTTTTGAAAATGAACCCAGTTATGTTTCCTTTTTCATTTGAGCCCTTTGTTTAACCCAGTAATTTGATTCTCTCTCTCTTTTTCTCTTTTGACTTATTGATATCCCTCTCTCCATCTCTCTCTCTCACCAATTTTCATATTCAAAACAGGGTTTCATGGGGTTTTTTTTAAGTATTATTTTTATCACTCTTTGCGGGGTTTTCATTTATTCTAAATTATAAATTTGATAAAAAAAATTGTATTTTCTTATAACAAATAAAATATATATTATTGTTGTCATCCGACCCATTGCTCATCTAGTTAATCATAACTGGTTAGGCGTGAAATTTAGTTAGTTTGGTTTAGGTTTTTGTAAACCCAAATTGAAGTTAATTATATTTACATATAACCCAAAAATCAAACTGAATCGAAAATCGAACGGGAAATTCAAAACCAAACCAAACAGTTAAAGATAAACATAACTATAAACCAAACAGTTAAAGATAAACACAAATATATATATATACAAATTGTTTTCTTCCTACCAATTTGAGTTGTTGGAGTTTTATTTTGGGCCGGATTGGTTTACAACTTTATATATATTTGTGTAAATATCTAAAATAATCAAATCATTCAACATTTTCACAATATAAAACCTCGTCGATGTCAAATTTAAATGTATGCATTGTTTATTAAATTTTTATCTTGGCATTTTTTTTTGTGAATTATCAATATGCATGAAATATGACATATCATTTTAAAATATGATAATTATTTTTATATAATTATTCAATGATATGTTTTATATGAATTTCTTTATTTCATTTTAAACATATTTTTAATCTATTCTATTGAAATTTAAAAAAACATAATGAGATCATTTTAAAAAATATTTATATAAGTCATATTAGGCCGCCCCTTTGTTAAAATACTGGCTCCGCCACTGCTAATATGTAAGTATCAGGAGTTTATGAAAAGAAGTAAAAAAAAAAATCTCTTTTTGTTGAAAAATTGATTATTCATTTTTTTTCAATAAAAGAACCAAAGATTACCAGTAATGTGTGTCACTCTCTCTCTCTCTCTCTCTCTCTCTATGTATATATATATATATATATATAATTGATAGTATAAATTAATGTATTTATTTTTTATGAATATTAATGGTTTAACAGTAATACAGTTCTTAATATAAAAAGAATGATCTTAATGTTTATTGAACTTGAATCATCATGTGTTTAAATTTAATTCGATTCGGTTCGGTTAATTCAATTTTTTTGTGAAGTAAAACCAAACTCAAACAAAACTAGATCAATTAATTAATTTTTTAATTCACATCCAAATCAAATTATAAAAATTATTGACCCAAATAAAAAAAATTGATTTGGATCGGTTCACATTATTTAATCAATCAAAGTTGCACTCATATAACTGGTAGTCTAATTGTTATCTATAAAACTAAAATTAATTGATAAAATAGGTTTCCTAAATTCATTTATAAGATAACATTATCATCAACAACAAAAAAATTTAATTTATTCTAAAGTTACTCCAATGAAACAGCAAAAACCTGCACAAGTCCATCAAATCAATTTAATTTGGGGAACTTAAATATTTTGGAAAAACACATATTTTCTTATGTGTTTTTCCAATTTGGGGGTTGAAACAAGAGGAGCTAAAATGAAATAATAATATTAACAGGGTTCATACTGGTAATTGCACAAATATGACAGAAGAAACTCCGTTGGTGCACGTGAGGTTGTATGGAACCAAAAAAAGACAGGTGTCGCTTGTGTATTGGGTAACACAAGAAATCCCTGTGTCTTCTCCATAGAGGATCCAAACCTGTAGATAACATCAGACTTTTTTACGTGAGAATGCATGTTCTTTCGTATAAAAATCAATTAGGCTCCGTTTGGTTGGTGGTAATTTGGGATGAAATTTGATTCTAAGTGACATTATCAGGAAAGTGTATATAATTCAGTGTTTGGTTGGTGGTAATCTTAATGGTAATTGTGGGCTCTAGTGGAATTAAAATAGGGTGGAATCACATTCTCACCGTTTATGGTGGTAATCTCAAATTCCACAAGGAATCCTAAATTAGATTACTATTATACTATTTACAAATTAATGAAATTACTATGTATATCCCTTTTAAAATAAATAGCATTTTTTTGTCCACCAACCAAATAATGGGTTTATATAGTTATTTTGATTTTTTAACTAAAAAAGTTTGTTATAGTTTTTATATGTGATGTGAAAAATCTTAACTGTGCATTAGATATTAATTTATATTTTTAAATTTAGTTTTATTTTTGTAGATGGGTTTAGATATTATTATAATTGATATAATATATGATGTGTGATGTGGGTTTAGGCCTAAAGCAATGTCTCTGAATCCTAACTAATAAAATTGGTTATTTAATTTTTAAGAGAGTTTATAATATTCAACTGATTTAGAAAAATTATTATTATTATATGTTTAATTACATAATTGGTTATTTTATTTATTTGCATTCATTAAATATTTATAAAAAATTTATTCTTTTTTATTATTGTGATATAGATAAAGAAAGAAATTTTACAAGTATATATGTAATAGTAAATGTATTTTAGACATTTAAATCAAATTCCTCATCATTTTCCATGTATGAACCAAACACTTGAAAATGATTATTTGGAGAAATTCACTAGCGAACCAAACAGTCTAATGGAATCAGGATTCCTGGTATTTTAAATCCTTGTAAACTGATTCTTGATAAAGTAATTCCACAAAAAAAAATGACACGAACCGAACATGTCTTAGAGTGAAGAAATTTCCATTATTTGAGTTTGTACCACTTAATGCATGTTTTTTCATATAAAAACCAATGATGATGCACTATGTAGATACGTGCTAAGCCCTTCCCTCCCCTTCCGTCATTTTCCGTTAGGGATCTGTATGACATTTTTGCATTCAATTAATGGGGACTGGGTTAAGTCCCATACGCGTTATACAATTTGATAGTCATCCCCTTTTATGCATTCATACTGACTTCCTTGTTTTTAAATATTTTCAAAATTAATATAAATATATATACTAATTTTATACCGATGTCAAATGTACGTGGGTCTAAATGTACATTATGTAACTATAATATTGATATGAATAACACAATAAATAAAATGTTTATAGAATATTGAATCATCCAGAAACCGCTTTCTATTTAACATATAAGATAATAAATTTGCATATCATATAATTTTTTTTATATTATAATGAAAACAACATAACAAATCTTTATAGAATTCAATTGAGATAGATTTAATAAATTACTTTAATGTTGAATTATTAAATTTTAAATATGTTGATATAATTTACTTAAATCTGATTTTAAAATATTAAATATATTTGTGATTGGAATATAAATTGATATCTTCTATTATGAATTAATAGATATCAGTAATTACTAAATTTATAGGACGATGAAAATGAAAATGAAAATGAAAATGAAAAACTGGATTACTTTCTTTTGAATAAGTAATAGATATACTTCTAATAAACATATTTTTTTCTACGCTTCTTTGAACTCACTTTCAGACAGTCTGCTCTCAATTTTTAAAACATCCACAAAATTCAATGAAATCTACCGGAACATCTGAACTATCATAAGATTTCTAACACCAGAAAGACACAACAACACAATAATCTTTAATTTTTTGCTAGTCTGTATACACACTAGGGAATATACATGCCAGCGTATTTGGGTTTCACATACCTTGAAAATGGCCTGTCTTATACAAATTCCAAACCACCCTCCTTTTGTCATTGAACACAACAAATTAAATACATATCTACAAAGCATTAGAATCAAGAAATGGGTAATCTGTATACCCGACGACGGGATCTGATGTGTAGAACGTGCTGCTATTATACTTGTTCAGAGGCGCATTTAGCTCGAATCGCCTGGGGAGGTCAGGATTCGCCAAGAACAACCGCCCGTACGCAACAAGATCCGCAAAATTCTCTTCCACAATGCGATTTCCATCCTCCCTAATATAGCCTCCGGCAACCATGAAAGTCCCCTTGAAAGCCCTCCTCATTGGGAGGAGACTGTACGGTGTCTCTAGCTTTTCGCCCGGTTTAATCATCCTTGGCTCCACAGCATGGCAATAGAGGATGTTATATTTGTTGAGTGATTCTGCCATGTAGAGGGCGAGCTTTTCCGGGTTTGAATCCCCGCAGTCGTTGTAGTTTGAGTAGGGGGATAGTCTTATCCCGACTCGATCGGGACCGATCTCGTTCACTACCGCCTCAACCACCTCAAGCGCGAATCGACAACGATTCTCCAGTGTTCCACCATACTCATCCGTGCGGTCGTTCACTTGGTCTTTCAAGAACTGGTCGATCAGGTACCCGTGCGCTCCATGGATCTCCACCCCATCAAAACCTGATTTTTTTTTTTCAAACAAAGCAAAATTGACAAACTCTCTAGGGTCAGTTTGAGGTTCATTCTCATTCTCCTTCCGTTGGAACATTAAGGAAAAATTCTTGTATTCATTCTCGAGGTAAAATTTCTCGTTTCATAAAATCTACTACAACTGAATTCTAAATTCTCCTACTAGATTAGAGTTACCAGCCAATTGCAGTTCGCGTCTAAATAACAGTCCTATATCGGCAATGAAATAAACATCGGTTATTTTTAATGTGACAAAATTTGTGTTAAGAGTAGAACATTAGTTATCCTTTTGAATTTATAGAGTAGCAAAATTCTGCAAATTTTCCATTGAAATTGCCTGTTGATCGGACTTGGGGCATGTTTGGATCCGATTAGCAATGAAATTTGATTATTTCAAAAAGTTTTTTAAAAAAGAAATATGCATACTTTCACATTTCATGATTGCCACTACGGAGAGAATTGAGTTTTTTCAATTGGGGCATTATTGGTATTACATTGGGTATAAAACTAATTTTTATGCATGCAGTTCAAAGATTATGACATTTTATAAATCAAAATTTGATTTTCTTATTTGGAACCAATTTTCAAAAATGTTTGGTTCATAAAAGCTACTCTCAACCTGCTTTTCCATATAAACTATTGCCAACCAAATTTTTTTTTAAATAGTTCACAAAACCAAAAAACTGAAGTTCAAACATATATGTTTGGAACTGATTATCTGAAAACTAATCTAAGCAAAATCAGCTTGGCAAAGGGCTCCAGGCAGGGACTTGATCCATGTTAATGAAACTCACTTTGAAACATGCCCTTGGACTTCAAAATGGCTAATTATAAGAGAATTCCTAGTACATCCTAAAGGTTTGTAAATTTTGCATGTGTGCCTGTGTTAGTGTGCTTATGTATTTGCAAGAGAATACAGTTTCTTACCAGCCTCAATGGCATTCTTAGCTGCAAGCCTGAAATCATTGACAACCAGAGGGATTTCAACTGCTCGCAACTGCCGTGGCGGTGAGTATTCAGTGGTGAAACTACCATTAGGGACCTCAGGCCTTATAGGCTTGTCCGTTGACGAAATTGGAGCTTGACCATTTGGTTGAAAATCTAATTACAGAAACTTTAGATAAGAATACAACTAAGAATGAAAAATAATTTTGACAAGAAGAAACAAAACATTTTATGAGGTATCGGATGGATTAATTAGGCACATGGATTATTCTCGTATCTATGGAGTAAAGATCATATCCAATCATCAACAAATATTCACAGCAAAGATCGACACAAAAACTATTGCGGGACTCTATTCCAAGTCAGTCCAAAGTTATCTTATATGTCATTTGAACCATCTGAAAATTTATACGGAACTGAATTCAGATCTTCTGTGGATTGAACATTCATGAACATCTATGGAGGACAATGATACAGGGCACAGACACGACATAATGCCATACAGTGACATATCAAATCTTGAAAAATTAGGACATAATTACACAAACACGACAAGGATATGAACATAAATAAATGAACAAATTTTATTTTACCATTACTTAAAAATGAATACACATCCACTGATCATAAAAAAATGATATTAACTAAAATGACATTTTAACTATCAACCTTACTGAGAAATCCATAAATAAATATATAAAAAAAACAACTCTATCGAGATTTTAATATCATTATGTTTCAGTGAGCATAAATTTTACAATAGTTACCAAGAAAAAAAAAGTATAGATTTGTACCTCAACTGAAGTTTCCAACAAACTGAATTGCCTCAACTGAAGTTCCTAAACTGAATTTTGGACATCTACTGAACATATCCAACACGTCTAACACAGATCAACGGAAATGGCATGTTCACTGTAAGTGTCCATGCTTCTTAGATGATAAGAATGAGAACTGGTGTAGGTGGCAATTATTTTTTAAGATACTTGCAAAAACACCATTGTATATGTTATATTATCTAAAGTACTCGCAAAGTAATGTTGTCTGCTTGATGGTTTTCATAATCAACTTAACATTCTCAGTACATGCAAAATTAACTTGTGGTTTTTCATGTGGTCTTTTATTTTGAAACAAAGGATTCAGGCCATACCTTTCAAATGTTTTCCCAAAACAAATGAATCTGACATGAGTTTCTCAGAGATGAGCAGGTAAAAGTAGGAGTTTCTCAGAGAAGCTTATAGTTTCCTCAAATTCAAAACATCTCCCATGTATCTTAAACATCATATGTCTAGCAAAGGTTTTCAAATTCCTTTCATGACTGACTAGCATGTCTCTGACTTGGGCGAAAAATTTTCCCCATTTTGGCGACTTGCCAGCAAGGTGACGTGTTGGTTATGTCGGTCAGATGTGAAGAAAAAATCACTAAACCAAGCTTCCTAACATAACATGTTGGTATTCATAAAATGTCATCGACATTGCAAACCATAATTCCGGTACAACAACAATCATGCATGCCAAGTTGAGGTAGGAAATTTAATCCTTGCTTAGCCATCCAAAGAGATCTCATCGACTGCATTACTGGAGCACAAGCACTAATTTATATGGAAAAACATTCTTAGCGCCCCAAAGCATAAAGCCATTCTATAGACTAATATATAGCTTCAAAACCATAATCTAAACAATATAACTCACAGTAATCACATGCAAAATCATTCATCAGATCTGTCAACCTTTCACTAACACACATGAAGCAGACCAGAATTCATTCATGGAATATACAAGACGAGAAAAGTGGTCAGCCTATTTCTATTCATAATTTCAACTCATATAATATTGTTCGAATATATCTACTATCACAATGGTGCCATTCTAAATGCTTTCATCTATCTAAACCATCTTTGTTGAACATCAATATAGAAACCAAAACCATTTGACAAATTTTTAATGCTTGGTTTCCGTTATTCATTGTACCACTTCACCCAAAAGAAGAAAATAGTCATCAATGACTGCTCTAGATAACAGGATTGTGCAGCAGCTCATGTTTCGAAGATAAAAAATAATTGGAAATCTAGAAGAAAAACAGAGGTTTTATAATCTCATATGGTGGTTCCTGCATCTTTTGGGGTATGTTAATCCCCCATTATAAACCAATACTATAAGGAAAAATCATTTTTCTTATTCTGGAAGTATGGCACAATTTCCCTCTCCCATTGGAGCTTTCTTCTGTATTTTATAAATTTACAGGTTGCCACTAAAAAGGCATTAGAAAATTGTTTGAAGTATCATCCATTATCCTCTCAACCAATCTACTCTTGATGAAACTATCCATGCATTTCACTGAGTTACTCTATCAATGATTCACTGATTATCACGATAGAAAGTTATACCCAATCTGCTATCTTTCTTGGATATGGTTTTCTCTATGCAGTATGAACCAGTTTTTTTTCTTGTCTATCTTGGACACCAATAATTCAAATGCAGATTGTGTATTTTTCTTTCCAAGATATCCACAACAATGAAGTTCTAAATCCTCTGCAACTGTAGAAATGCTGAGGATGGCTACGATGCTTTTAATTCATATGCATTGTATGCCAACACAAAAACGGATTTATTTTTTTAATGTTTTTGAAAATTTCAACGCAATTTGATACTTCTCAACAAACTAATCCTAAACTGATCTTTTTATAGTATAAGTAATAATTTCAACCAGTGCATTTCTTTGTGGTTCTTCCAAATCTTCTCATTGTAGGTCTAGAAAAATACAAGTCAGTGTATGAACAGAAGAACACGCACCATGCTTTGATGTGACCCAATTCAGGTCAAGCTAAAAATACTTCTCATGTATAAGTGTATTTTCTGGGTAGGTCTCATGTACTAATGTTGACAGAACATTAGTAGTTCTTTGTAAATATGTGGGTTGACACTGAAATTCAACAAAAGCCAGAATTTGCGCTTGTAGACTGCATCATTAAATGTATATGAAGAACTTGAGCTGCAACACACTTAGAATGTCAAAACAGAGTTGAGTATGGAGGATTGCAAACACAAAATCAATATTATTTCCCTCATTTCATGCAAGGCCGGCCATGAGTGTAAGCATATGCAGGGGAGCCTAGACAAACTTCTAGAAAGGAGCTCCAGGCATTTTTCTTGACACACAAACAGTTATTGCAAGTACATACATTTTTTTTTATAATAATCTACATAAAAATAATATGGGACCCAAGGGTCTTTCTAAGTGGTTCCCTAGGCAGGTGAGGAATTTTTTTTTTTTTACAAGTATCTGTACAAAAAACGAAAAACTTGGGATTTTGGAGCCTCCCTGAGGGGACCCTAGGCGACAGCTTAATCCACCTAGGTTCAGGGCTAGCCTGAATTACATGGTGATTAGTACCGTATATTTATCTAGACAGCCAAAGTCATAATCATGATAAACAAGCAGTAAACATTAAAAAATTAAGGAAAGAACTAAATAATAACTGAATTATGACCCACAAAGAGTGTATAAGAAAAATAGGAAGTGATCACAGTGCAATCATCAGAAATTTCCAGATATAATACAGTACTAATTCAAGCAAAAAATTATAGAGCAAGTCAGATTATACCATTATTGGAGATCCTTCCCACATGCCAAATTTGGCAAAAGAATATCCCACCCTTGTCGTGCACAGCCTTCACGATCGGTTTCCAAGCCTCCACCTGCTCTTTCGTCCAAATTCCTGGTGTGTCTGGGTAACTTTCCATTGTCATAAACGAATACAAGATCATTACATGAAGGTCAATTACCAGCAAACAAGCAATTAAGCGAACATCGAATCATCACCCTCGAGCAGTTTCGGAGACTACGGTGGCCTCAGTGATTAAAAAAACCCCATTGGTGGTCCTCTGTGAGTAATAAAGGATTGCATGAGGCTGAGGAACATAGTTGTAAGACCTCTGCCTTGTTAATGGAGCCAGAACTATCCTGAAAAATGTTCGCATTAAAAAAAATGTGATGGGATAACTTGGGGATTTTGCAATTTGTTGAAGTGTAAAAGTGTAGCAACACAGTGCTTAAATGCAATCGATTCAATGAAGTACATGTTTTTTTTTTAAATTAACATGAGTACATTCACTTTATTGAATATATGTTTCATTTTCTTTTAAAATTAAATTGAGTACATTCACTTATTTGTCATACAAAAATCCACAAGTTCACAACTTATCTCCAATACCACAAATTAGTTGTCATGACTTCACTTCGTGCTTGGGTAATTGTTCTTCTTGGAGAAGATATACCTAGGGTTATAATTTCTTTGTTTTAGGGTTTTTTATGATGGAATATTTTCATATCAGTACGTATTGATGGGAATCCCATCAGTATATGTATATGTTTGGATGGATGACACGTGTCAATTAAAGAGCATTTATGAGATTTTCATTTGTTATTTTTTTAACTGATGAAATAATTTTAAACTCTATAATGAACACATGTTATCCATCCAAGCTTCCCAACAATAAGTACTGATATGATGGCCTTGAGTATCAACCACATTTTTTTATTTTCTTTTTATTCTTTTTTCTCCTTTCAAGTATCTTCATTACTAAATAAAATAGGGTTTATTAGTTTTAAGTCCCTGTAAACATACTTATTTAGAGATCGATCCCTTACTTCTTCTTATTTTGGTTTTAGCCCCTAGGGTTTTGGTTTTGGTCCCTAGGAGAGACCTATCACTAAATTATTTGGTTTTGTTTTTAGTCCCTAGGAGGGACTAAAACCGAACATATCCTTTAAATCGGGGGACTAAAACCAAATTATGAAAAAGTGAGGGATCGATCCCTAAATAAGTATGTTTACAGGGACTTAAAACTAATAAACCCAATAAAATAATACATTGAAAAACATTCAAAACACATGGGGAGACTATAAAAACGAATGTAAATAAGACTGGTTCTAATATTATTCTTTTATAAGCCCCTGTTTGGATAGCGACATAAGTTATTCCGAAATTGATAATTATTCTAGTATAAATAAGGAATAAATCATTTTCTATTTAGTTGTGCTTTTAATTATTTTTGTTGGGAAATGTAATAATAAAGATTTTTAAAAAGTAATGACAAATGATTTGAAATGTAGACCCTTATACCAATGAAATAAATTGGGTGGAATAACAAAATATGAGGGGGACCTAGAAATCTAGAATACCAATATCAGCTTATTATCATCTATTCTAGTATACTATATCCACTTGTTTTTTTTCCAACTAACAGGTTTTGTGGCTTATTCACCCCCCATTCCACCATATTCTCCACCTATTCAACTACCCAAACAGGTGCTTAAGAAAATGAAAAATGTTACACACAGTCCATTTTATTGATAAAAAACACATAGGCCGCATATGTTTTCATGTTCTTAAAAAGGGAAAACTGCACATGGCCCCATGAAAGCTTGTTTATATCCATGTCAACCCCTTTCTTTTCGAAAATCCATATAACTCCTTGTTTGTTTGGGTTATATTGATAGAGCCCTTGTCATTAACACCTTGAAACTGGGTTGCGGTTAACTTAACTACACATGGTTAAATTAACTTTTTACCCTAATCCCTTTCACCCACATCTAAGTGAAAAAATGTATATCCTTATTGACCCCTTTAAGTTTGCGAATATCCTTATTGACCCCTCATTTTTCTAGATATTCATATAACCCCCTATATTTTCTCATTGATAAAAATTTAAGCCCCTCGGGTAGTTTTCTTACAATTTTTAACGAATATTCTGGGTATATATTATTCATCTAAAGGTGTTTCAAATGCATCTATCCAAATAACCTCACGAGATTTTAAAAATATTCAATATGATCTCTCTAAATTATCAAAATGCCTTCCATTAAAAAAAATATCCCACTGAGTTTCTTCTTTTAATATTTTTTTTTTGAGCGATAGGTAGTCGTTGTATTAAGAATAATATCAAATACAAGTCCGAATTAGAGATGAGAGGAATAGAAAAACATGAAGGTTAATAAAACTATAAAAACAAACCATCCCTACGAGATGGGGCGATTCAGGTCGTTGGCCATTCTTCTTTAATATGTTAAGAATAAATTATTGTATATTGTTAGGTTAACCACACACAAGTTTAATTGTGTAACGGTAGAGGGTGATCTGAATTAAGTGTGTAATTTTAGGGGGTTATATGGACATTTAGAAAAATGAGAGGTCGCTATGTATATTCACAATCTTTGAGAGGGTTACATGAGTATATATTTTCAGGGCAACATTAAGTAACGAAATATTCCATGAATATTCTTACTAAATTTACGACAATTTAACTGATGTTTTTTTTTTTTTGCTTAACCAGGGAAACTTTCAGGGGGTTATATGGATTTTCATAAAAAAGCGGGAGGGGGGGGGGGCATATGGATATTAGCAAACTTTACAGGGGTATAATCATTTTCCCTTTTAAAAATCATATACCTCGTAGAGTATGTATTTTTATAAAATGTGAGTATATAATCCAATGAATTGAATGATATGATTTATAAAAAATGTGAAAAACTTTCAACAAGGTATATAGGACTTCGTTTTGAACTGTAATAAGGACTGAGTATAATAGAGCTCTAATAAAGTATCATATGTTAAATAAAACACTAAAAAAAATGAAAAATTCATCTCTATTGTCGTTCATGATGGTGAACTAACCTGTGGGAGAGATCGAACTTGCCCATCTTGTATGGGGTCATGAGGGGTATTTTCGACATTTCCACCTCCTCTCCTCTCCTCTCCTCTCCTCTCATAAAAAAAAAAAAAAAAACATGAACCCATTCTGTGTGGGGAGAGGGGTTCAAGGTGTTGCTTTATGAGAGAGCCAAATGACGGAACTGTGAAAAGGAGAGCTGGGCTTGGGGTTTATTACATTCTATACCATCTTCTAAGACTGCAAATAATTGTTTTTTTCAGGGGTGGAAAACCGGAATAAAGTGCCTCCATTTAATGAGGGTCGGTGGGCTTGACCAATGACGTGGCCGCACAAGAGCCTTAGATCAATTTTCAACGAGCAACCTCTCGTTACAGTGAGTGAAGAGACTAACAAGATACATGAGACCTGTAATGCTATTTTGATAAAGTGATGATTGTCTGTTTTATGGTCCAGTATACAACTCAAAAATAGTCTCCTACCATTTATGTAATATTACAGTGTATAAAAATTAGAATTTATTTCTAACAAAAAAAAATAATTTTTCTAAGTGTATATTTTATTTTTTAATAAAAGTCTATATTGTAATGGATGAGTATACATATTTTTTAAAAAAAAAAATGTTGCAAAACACGGGACATAGGTCATCTTGGTCCACATCAACTGTGCATCGGGACACCATTTCGATGAAGTGTTGATTGTCCTTTTTTTTCACTATCACAACTATACACTATGATTGTACTACCGTGGCATATAAAATTAAAATCTTTTTCAAGTTTTTAAAGAAAGAAAAAAATCCCTTTTAACTCTCTGTAATTTTTTCAATATCTATATAACCTACTAACTTTTTTAGATTTTCAAATAAACCCTTGAAAATACATATACTAATTTAAGTAGCCTCTAATATCAATTAACCTAACCAGAGAGTTAATAATTTTTAATCTCAGATATTAAATATCCATTTTACCCATGTATGTATGGATTGTATATTTGTATGGCCCCCTCTCCACACGTATTAATCTTTCTATTTTTTCAAGGGATCCCCTCCATTGTGTACTCGAACCCTCATCCACTCCAAAAAGATGTGACAGACTCGTATAGAAAATGCTTAGACCGTCTTCAACCAAGAGGGCTCGAGGCATCATTTTTTATGTACAGAGCTAATACATTGAGTCTGTTTTGTAATTTCATACGTTATAATAGTGTATTATATATTGCATTATCATAGTATATGATATTCGATTATAGTATATGGCGTAAATTTTTTTATCTTTTTAAAACTAAAAAACAAATACACTAATGTATATACTTTATTTCATATAAAAGCATTACTTCATTTGGAGAGTATATGATTTTCTTAAAAAAAAAAACCAGTGTGTATTGCAATTGAGGCTGCAATGCGGGCTGAATGTATCATTTTCCTTTTATGAAAGCTTCACAAAAAACTCAATCGTTTTTACCAACCAAAACTCAGATCACACATGTTTTGAATTTTTTTTTAAATAATAAACATCATCTAATGAGGTATATTCTAAAAAGAAAAAGTGTACATCGCTATATTTTGAGTTGAATTAACTTATTTTTAATAAGTGTAAGAAAAAATTTAATGAGATATATACATCGTCTAACGATATATACTTCACTGGATTTCTAATAAAGTTACAGGGGGGTTGGGGGGTTGGTGGGCTGTACCAGTGGCGTGGACAAACATGGACAGTGGGCCATCTCGGTCAACATCAACCGTGCGTCTGATGTGAAAAATGTTACGCTCAATGTTTTTTGGGGAAATTAATTAGGGGTCCCTGACCCTATGTTCATAATAACAATAAGTCCATTTACTGTTTAACAATAATAATAA